>JAUZND010063518.1:0-17900 GCA_034780555.1 Coelogynopora nodosa | reverse complement strand
CCCCCAAGCCCCCCCAGCTGCGCGGCCCCTGTAATGTGTTGAATAAATCTTACTACATTGTGTACTTTTATAATAATATTGTATAGACATTGACATAAATATATAAATTTATGCATGACAATTTATGTAAATGTAAAAGCACCGCTTATGAAACTAATAAAATTGCACTATACTATGATCTAGCTATATTATTTATATATATAAAGTGCGCAAATTTGTAGCATGATATTTTTTCCTTCTATTTAAATAAATACTGAATGATTTAATCTTACTCCCGAATCAATCTGTACGATCAACTTAATTATTAAAGTAATTTTGGTTACCTTATATATTTGTATAGAATGATGCAACATTTTTTTTTAATATATTATATATAGAAGGAAATTTAGTAAAGGTACAAATTTACAAAAACTGTGTTCTAAATTTAAAATATTATTTTATGTACCTACTTATAAGCATTAAATATAAGGGAATGAAAATATGGTATTAACTGGTTCAACTTCAGGTATATATTTTAAAATGAAATAATGAATGACAAAGTATAATATAATCTATAATTATACATTATTATAATATATTTCTAGGTTCACTAATTAGGCAATATAAACAATTCAACTTTTAACTATTAATTTTTTATTAAGATTCAACTGATAAAATTTCAAGAAAATTCTGTTTATAAATTATTATAGGATCACTCCTCACTTGGGATCATCAGAACTACTTTCTATCGCTGTAATTGAGAAGGAACTCATTTTTATGCATCTATATAATTAATGGAGGTTATAGCCTACATGTCAAGTTTGAAATATTATAAATAAGAAATAATGAATATATTGTTGTGTCCAAGACATGAAGAAATGCAAACACTTATTTTGAGGAATAGATATTTTAGTTTTTGGTAAATATTCCTTTCAACTTGTATATTAAATAATACCATAATTATCTTTCACTTTGTAAGGAAATATAAATATATATATATATATATATATATATATATAATATACTATTTATAAAAATAGGCTACACTTTTTACTTTTTTTATAACTGGTATTTACTAAATATCGTTCCTATGTACTGCATATTATACATAGATGTACACAAATTTCATCATTCAAAAATCAACATTAAAATACAATTTATAATATACTTATAGCATCAATTACATAACACACAAGCACATACAAATTGCATATAATACCTAATTACTGAAAAAAAAACAGTCAAATCAAGTACCTATACAATAAGAGATGAAAAAAAAGTAAAATGCCATTTTGAAATATATAATTTGGCGTTCAAATGAAATTAATTAAAATTTATAACGTTCAAGCAAAGATAAAAAATAATATAATTAAGTTGACTCAATTTATTATATAGTGTCAACAATTTTCTTTTCCAATTATAGTAGTAGTATAATGATCAATGGATATTATATATAAATGCAATAATCATGCTTTAAATTATTACCAATATAATATTAGTATACACTATATATTTGAAACAAGACACGATTATAATCATTTCGTTGCACTCATTATTATACAGATAGTATCATGATCATCAAAAATCATATTATAGTTATAGTTACACAGTACTCCAGATTGATATAATTAATAATGATTGTTTTTATTACGATATGGCTGCTGGTTCGGGAGCACAGTTTGAGTTCAAAGCGGCATATTAAACCCTCCCAAAGGGAAATCGCAATAAAAGCACTTCTATAAGTTTGCCCCCAATATACTCGACGAAGTATAGCCAGACAGTGCATTAAATATATGGCAAGCTGCATAAATCACTTCACAAGCCGCCGTATCAGATCTATATAGTATTCTCTTTTCAAATTGAATGTTTTTTCTTATAAAAAAAGGTTTTTCAAAAGAGCACACACGTTGTTTAAAGAAATCGTGAGTCGTGAGTCAGTTTGAATTGTTCCTTATCTCTGTTTGTTGTATTGATATATGGGCCTACGTTTGTTGTGTGATTCGGTTTTACACCAAAAATATATATTTAGGATCTCTCTTCTGCTCCAGTTATAGAAAATCTTTTCAAATGCTCCCATTAATTATAAATATCTATTCTTAAATATATACGTGGGGTTGTTTCAGTATTAATTATTATAGTTCACAGTAAAAAAATTAATTAAACTTATCAAATTATACATAACATATACAATGAAACTGTTACTGCAGATTTAAAAGTAAGCGTGCTTTTTTAAACCAATATTTCAGAATTATTGAAAGATATTTCTAAAGAATTTTTACCATTTAAAAATAGGGGACAACATCTTCAAATATATATTCAGACTCTATAAGAGGGGAACCTGTTTTTGATAAAACGATTTTGAAATTATAATATTAATATAAAAATAGGTTTATCCAAAGAAGCTTGTAATGTTGATTTTATTTTGCACTATTCATATAAATTAGACAATTTAATCATTTCAATAAAAAAGCTATATGGCTTATAATAACAGTTATTGGGTTAAAAGTCCACTTTTATCCAAATAGGAAATAAACTTAGGTTTATAACTTTTATCAGTTTACTTGTTGAAATAATGTAGATTATTAAAAAATGTGGATGGTAAATATTCTATATTTATATAAGTGGAACATGATTTTACTCATATATATGAATTCTTTTCTCTCTCTCCCTCTTTCTTGTATAACAATAAACAAACAATCCATATCTATGATTCTACTTCTATAACTTATTAAATTAGTTTTAAAGGTTTATTTTAATTGTATTAAAAATTAAATGAAATCGTTTACGATGAGAAATTTAAAAACATAGAATTTAAAAAAATTATTTTCAAATAAAACAACTATTGCTTTGATTAATTAGTTTACTACTTTTTGTAAAATAAAAATTCACTTTTGATGTATAATATACAGAAAAGACAAGCAATTGAAAATGGTGACTGTGAATAAACCTTCACTAAACAATACAAGCTTTGCACACATATTATCCAACGATATTGCAAATGATTTGTTTTACTATTTGAAACAATCACAACACTATCTAGGCCTACAATAAAAAAACATTGTATGCAGTTAATAGTGTACACACTAATATTTAATTATATATTACATCAACTTTTCTAAACGTAAAGTACACTACGTTAGGTAAGTAACTAATATTTTTTTATCTCCGGTATTATGTGTCCCTACTATTTTTAGAGTCAAATTACTGATTACACACAAAATCATATTGAAATACTTTTATATTTATGTTTTAATTTTTTCTTTCGTAAAAGCTTAACAAACCCCGAAATAACATGAGACGAAATATAAGCGTTGTAAAATACATATTTTATATATTTTGGGATAGGTTAATTTAAGAAATATATTAATAGCAGTTAAACATATCTTTTAGTTTATTCCAACATATAGTATATACTGTGTTCATTATATTATATTAATTTTTGTCTCTATTATGTTGAAAAGTTAATAAATCTCAACGTTTATAGTCCTTTTACTTTGCATCGCGTTAAATGTTAGTATAAAACTGAGATATAAGGTTGCTTTATTTAGTTGAGCAATCGAGCAATATTTGCAATATTTTATGTTATTATTACTATATTATTGTTTTATAATATATCTTGAAATTCAATGTTTTCAATTTTAATATGTTTACTAAACAATAAAATTTAAAAAAAATTAATTAAAAAAATGACACAGTTGTATTTTTTATTTTTTAATTTTTAGTTTTTACACACTTGACATCTCTCAAAAAGATTTAGTTCCCGTTCAACTAGTTGATTATAGATTATTATAAATATGTAGTCGGTCCTATGAATCAAACATTCAATAATGCAATAAATTGCGCAATTTTTCACACTTCATTTTACTAAATTGTAAATAATATTCTAAACACAAATTTCGCAATTTATTGCAAATTTTACACAAGCTGTATTTAACTTTGAATTCCATCACTTCTTGTCTTAATACAGACAACGCGTTCTCGAAGATCTCGATCCAGATCTCCGTAACCAAAGAGGCCCGAACACTGGAAGAGCGCTACCGCGATCTTCTGTCGAAACTGGAGAAGCGGGCTGCGGCGACTGCGGCGCAAGAATTGTGGGACCGCGAGGTGGCCGCATGGATCCTTCAGATGAGATTGAGACTGCCGGACGAGATGCGACGGTTCAAGGAGACCATGGTTCACCTCGAGGTGTGTGCTGTGGGTTACCGCACCTGTTCTATTAGTAGTATACAAGTAGTATACAAGTAGTGTATAAGTAGTATACAAGTAGTATACAAGTAGTATACAAGGTGTATACAAGTAGTATACAAGTAGTATACAAGTAGTATACAAGTAGTATACAAGTAGTAGACAAGTAGTATACAAGTAGTATACAAGTAGTATACAAGTAGTGTATAAGTAGTATACAAGTAGTATACAAGTAGTATACAAGTAGTATACAACTAGTATTCAAGTAGTATACATATAGTATACAATTAGTATACAAGTAGTATACAAGTAGTATACAAGTAGTATACAAGTAGTATACAAGTAGTATACAAGTAGTATTCAAGTAGTATTCAAGTAGTATACAAGTAGTATAACAGTTGCACACAACATCCAGCTTGTCTCGGTTGTTAGACCAGTCGATTTGTGATATGAATCTAGCAGTTTTAAATCACGTGGTTTAGACCCACTTTGTTCCAGTGTCGTTTGATTGGTATCCGATCTTCCAGGTTGCACTGAAGACCGTGAGTAGTCTTAAAAACAATAGCGTGCAAATAAACTTGAAGATTAACACCTTCGTTTGGGGTTGACTGCGCTTCACAACTGTTGGAAATAGTTATTTGTGTATATTCCGCCAATTAAAATAAATAAATTATGCTTAATGTGAAAATATTGGCCGTAAATGTAATGACCATCAAGTTTTAATAGATTAGTATTTGAATTTCGCTGTTGATAAATTCGGCTGCGTGCTTCTTATCAAGTTAAAATATAAGATAATGGATAAAATAAATAAATAATATCTGCTGAGTGTGACAGAACTAGATTATATAAAAGAGGGAAATATCTGCTCATTTCGATGTTCAGACTTATTCGAGACATTGTTTATTTTGACACTTTTGAAGCATATCTGATTATTTGATCATTATTTAATTAAAAGATTTGTAACTTCGTTACTGTTTTTCCCTATATGTCGAGGAAAATATGAGAACAATAACTTTTTCATAGTGAGGGAGCTATGTTTACATCGAAAGTTACACATAACAATATATCGGGAAAGGCTTCTTAATGTATAAAATAATCTCCAAATGGACCAGACCTGCATTTGCAGCAATATTTATATATATTAACGCAGTCACACTAATATTCGAACTATATTTTTAGTTTCTTGAGGTAACATGTTCAATGTTATATGCTCCAGAGATGTTTGACTAGATATTGGTTTACCACATGCGGAGATTAATTGAAAAGGCATTTTATACTGATAAAGCCATCAATGATAAAATATGTACTTCAATCGGGGGCAATAAGGTTGTTGATTCAGCCGATAATAAACCTGTTACATACATTAATTATGCAAAACCGGAAAAATCCTCCGAATTAATATGTCTATGACATTATAAACATAACAAGTAGACATAATTCCCCATTAAAGTCGAGGCTATATAGATTATATCTGGATTTAGTTTCCATTTTTATAGTGAATGTGATGTTATCAGAAATAATTGATGTAACTTTGATGAACATATGAACGGATATATTAAGTAATGTGTATTTTGTCGGCTAATAAATTGTACACTTGCTTGCTAATATATCAATTATATACATCAATATCTCCACAAGTTCCTTAATCCTGCCGCTTTATAAGATAATCTTCAATTTTTTCCATCTTAATTTTACAAACTAGTTAATTAATGTATATTTTATTTGTAAAATGTATTTCTACTGTCCGTAACACCTTGATACATAAACCTATATTATCAAATTATTTAAAGATGAGGCCTAACCAATTTATTTATTAAACTTACACGAATCTATGTATCAACTGCTGATATAATAAAGTGTGTTCAATATTTTCAAGGGAATATTAGGTGTTTTTAAATATATCTCGTCTAAATCGGAGTTTAGCGTACAAAATTCCTAAATTCGCAAAACTAACACAATTTTGGTGCGTACCCATATCCTATAACTTACCATTATATGCCGATTTTAACCGTGTATAGAAATTTAGCGATCGGTTGCTATATTCTGATAATGACATTATAATATAAATGGATATTTGTTTTTATAAGTTTAATATATAAAACTAACGTTATATGTTTTTGATTGTTATTTGTGAGATTGTCACGCACAGGAACCAATATTTATGCTTAAATTTGCCCTAAACTACATACACCTTTAAAGATACATTAGTAAGCAAATCATACAATATGTGTCATGGCGTCTTCCAAAGAGTAACAATAGTCTATTTGCAATCAATATTTGCTGTTTTTACTAAATATCTTTGCCAACATAATGTGTTTAATTAAATTTTTCATTCTAAAAACACGCTAAAAGAAGCTATTTGAAATATGTTTTCCAATAAATTTGTTCAAGGATACTATAGTGATTTGAAATATGTACCTTTTGCCATGCCATGGTAACCACATTTTGCATGTCAACACTTATTTGTATGTTAAATTTCATTATTTTCATTACAAAATTAATAAATTAATAATGTGAAAAACTAAATATCCCCGTATATGTAACTGGGTGTTGCTATATAGACGCAGTATGGTTATCATATAGCAGTGCTGTTTAACAAGAACAATACAATTTAAATATCCATTACAAATTTAGTTAGAAACAGTTTATTCCATGTAAAACGTTTTTTAGAATATAATTGAGATTAAACTTAGGTCGTCTTGACTACCTCATAGTCATATACACTTTGCAATCGATTACAGATATTACAAATCTATGACAAATTTGGTCGTATTTGTATAATTTAGAATAATAAATTTCAGCGTAAAAAACTAGTTGCTATGACCATCTTAGGCGTATAGCAACCAAATAATTTTACTACATTGAAATTGTCGTGATATATTGAGAGTTAATGAAATCCTAATTCGTTGTTTAAAATGTGTACATAGTTTGATAGATTATTGGAAACAAATATGAATATATATTATTATACCTTAAAACTGATCACCAAAATATGTACGACATTAAAATCGCCGTGTAAAGTTTACTGCGGCTAGACACCGAAATAAGCTTCACAGGATGTACAACCGTACACAAACGTTGTTATTTGGTTTATAAAATAATTAGGGGAGGAGGAAGCAGAACAACATAAAAAGTGAGTGTATAAATTAATAATCTGCAACATTTTGATTTGTACAGTATTATTCTGTTTTCTCTACATGATATAACAATCTGCTTGAAGAATTAATACAGTTTTTGTTGTTCTAATTTTGTCACAGCTGCTGATTGTAACCTAATTAGCAAGCAGCCTAATTTACAATTGGTTCAAAGTCTATATTGATTAATTATTAATTGATTTGTAATCCCAATCACTAAACTGCAACTGTCTATATAAAAGATATTTTAAATGAAAAGTTTATTTCAGACAAACATGACACAAATTAGACATTTCATATCATAAGGTTGTTCGTATTAAATAATTAGTGTATCCATTTTGCTCTGCGTATTGTAAAGCAAATTATAAACCTATATTTGATCACCACAGGTTGTCAACCTAACACATTCTCGTCAAAATAAAACATCTATGACCCATAGATCTTGTAACACATAAATATAAAACGCATTTCTCTGCACATTTACTCTTTTTCTTCTTCTTCTTCTCGTCATCAAAGCCATCGGATGACTTCCAAGTGGTGCTGCCCGAGCTGGACCAGCTCCCGGTGGCCAATGCGGCAGTCGCGCAGCAGATGATGATGATGCGAGAGGCCTTCAGTCAAGCCAACTGTTGCGCTCCGTTGGGGTTTCGTCGCCAGTTCTCGGGGGAGGACTATGAGATCGCTGAGGATGGACGGGTGGGTGGGACACTGAGATCGTGGAGGGTGGGTGGGTGGGTCAGTCAGAGAAGAATTCACAAATAATTTACAAATTCAGTAAAATTATATTTGTTAAAAAAAATTAATGTAACTGGTAGTTTGGATTTTTAAAAAATAGGTTGGATTTAAAAATATATTTTTTCAATTAATTTTTTTTGTTAAATTATAATATTGACTAACTTCAAACTATGCTAATACTATGACACACTGTTTTCCTTATTACTGTTCAGCAAAATATATTAATACATTGAAAAATATAATAGTTAATTATTGTACAATCTAGCAAACTTTTAATTGATTTATTCTAAAACAAAAAAATAGAATCCGCAATAAAAAAGGTGTTCAAAAAAATAAGTTTCGAGCTAGTAAACAGTGATACTAATTAGTTATTTAAAATCGCACTTTAAATTTATAACACTGTGTCGTACAATTATATAAATTCTAGAAACGGAAACTGAGAAACAGAGATGAAATATTAATAAAAGTAAATAAACGAACTATAAAATAAGAAGGTTTTGTAGATGTTTAATACATTTTGCTATTTAATGACTTCTTCATAAGCCTATTATTAAGAGGAAGTTTAATAAGTATTTAATAATCTTCTATATAGCTACTTTTTCTATCAATTCTTCGTTAATGTTTATTATAAATTATCTGTTTATATTTATATATTAACATTTTTTAACCAACGTTATCTCGCTGTACCATCTAAATATGAAACATAAGATAACACAACATCGGCTTACTGCATCTTTCTTGGACAACATTTGCTCTCCTCTAGTTATTTATCTAGCACGATTAAAAGATTTACAGAACTTTAATATAGAGAGGGGAAGAACATATTAATATGTTAGTTCAAGGCAGAAATACGTTAGAATTTCAGAAGGGGTTTGGCGGCAATTAATTTCAAAGTGTGTAGACACATTACCATAGGCTATAATAAAACGTCTTTAATTTTATCCTACAATAAAATAAGATTCAATGGATCCCGCCGTTACGATCGTAATTACATGAAGAATTATTGAATGATCTATTACGTAATTTACTTATATATAGTATGTGTACGTGTGTGCCAAATTGGAATTAATAGATAAAACATGCTTTAAGTCTCTAAATATAGAGATATGCGATGTGTATATATCAGAATTATTGTCGATTATGTATATATAATATTATATATTGATTAAATGTGAGCAGTATTCACCATTTATATAAGAATGTATTATAGCCTATATACATCAGTTTAGAGTGGCGTTCTGATTATATATGAATAATACATCTGAGGCGGCAATGTTTGAAGGATATATTATATAGGAGACATTCACATATATTATATAAAACATGAATTAGTATTTTATTACTCATCATACTTACTAACGCAAAAACCAAAGCACCGACCCTCTGTTATTTAACGCTTTGATTCTGCTTTGAATAGTCTGCTAAATAATTTTCAATTATTGCTCATTTGAATACAAAAATCATAGATTTGAAATATAACTTTTGTTTATATCTATGACAAAAATCATTAAGCGTTGTTCATTCTCCTATACCCTTAAAAAACGGCTATATATAGGTTAAAAATATAGAGGATAAAAATATCATGACATTAAAATATCTAGAAAATTCAATCACTAATAAGTATTTACTGAAATAGTGAGTATAAATATATTAGTATAAACTAATTTTCAGGGTCGGCAATAAAACAAGTAGCTAAGATAAACAAACAATGGCAATTTAAATAACGTAAATTAAAAATATATGTATATATTATACAATCAATTCTATAAGTAATTTTAATAAGTATATGTTTTTATTTAAATTTTACTATATATTTCTTGTTTAATAATTAACATATTATTAATATCCACTAATTAGAAAATGCTAAATGAATACGATAATACTAGAAAAAGTTAAATAATTAATTTATTTTAAATTAAATTCATTTAATTTCATTTGTTTATTTCATAATTATTTTAAATGTTTACATATATAGACCATTAGTATCGACCTTAAGAAATTCTTTTAATTTTCTTTCTCTTAGCTAATTTGAACATTCAAAGTCCTTTAAATTTATCTTGTTTGTTTAACTTAGCTACTTTTGCATTGACGACCTTGAAAAATAGGTCAAATTTCATCTGAATTTAAGTCACAACCAACAGGATTGCTCATTCGTATTAGCTATAACAAAGTGTACAAAACACTCATATTTCATTCTCAATGTTTTAAATAATTATTTATTTTCTATAATATACTTTCATTTTAATAAACCAATATTATTTGTTCTGCTATGCGAAGCCTATTTCTATATATATAGCCGAGTAGGCCTACAGGAAACATATAAAAATAGGCTATATACAGTATACATTAAAACGTTCGTATACACCAGTTAATATGTTCGCAATTAGAAACATGAGTATGCATGTTTAGTTGTGACTTTAAAAAAAATGTAACTGTTATTGTTATTATGGATGATTTCATCTTAGCTTTTTTAATGAGGAAAATATTTAATTTAATTGGGAGATAATACCTAATATTAATATTGGCAGCTATTCATTTATTAAAACAATAACATAGTAAAAACGACATGATTACATATTGTTTAATTAATTATTTATAATTTATCCTATATTATCTCATTCAACTTTTATTAATTGCAGTATGCTTTAACAAATAGTGTTCAAACTCCCGATTTGAATTTAACAAAATTTACGATATTATAAATAATACTAATATATAATATATAATAACATATATATAATATATAATACAATTTATAATATATACAATATTATACTACTGCTGAGATCATATACAATTGAAAGCGTTACCGTTTTTAAAAATAAAGTATTACCAATGACATATTTTTATTCACTTTATAACTAATCGACCTGGGTGTTCATCTCTCCGTCGCGTCTCTACATGAAGATCCATTTCCGCATCTACATCGACGTGAAGGGCTTCACTGCGGACGAGGTGACCGTCGTCTATGAGCACGGCCAGGTGACGGTCACTGCCAGACACTCGGAGAAAGCCCAGGTGACCGGCTGCTGCGAGTTCACCTCCTGTCTCGACATCCCCGAGTTCATCCCGCACGACCGGATTAAGAGCTTCCTCACCAAGGTAGGCGGAGCCCGCAGCCAGGAGGCGAGGTTATAGCGATGAGCGGTCTAAACGCGGTTTCAATAAATTATAATATAAATTATTCTATATATATATAGGATATATCTTTTAATTGATATATTAGAATTTATTTTTGAAAGTAGCAGAGCAATCGATGAAATATTTTGTAAGTTATTCACTGTTTCATTTACGTATTATATTGTTGCGTGTATCACACGGAAAAGTACCGCTCGAAACTGTTATTAAGCACCAATGGACGGGACATTTTTTAAACAGAAATTACAAATATGTACATTATATCATATTTAAAATTCTATATCATTCTATATAATTAAATACCATAAATTTCGTATGTATTTCAAATGTCCGTAAAATGATGATATTTAAAATGAAAATAAATTGTCAGTAAATGAGAATAAGAGTATGAAATAAATAAGAATATTCTTTCAACTTATAACAATTGAAGACTTTATATATATAATAACAATAGCTGTTTATATGTATGGAACCTAATGTAAAAATTATAAAAAAAGGGGTTAAAAATAAAGCCTGATATATTGTAGAAACCACAAACGGTGATAGCCATGCTTGGAACAAGGTTAAATAATTGGTATCATGAGGTATAACAAAACATCCCAATTGTTGGAATCAGCGAAATTGGTCTCAGAAGGCACCCAGCTAAAATTCAATTTCTTGTTTCTAGCTATTGTCGAAAAGTACTTCATTAAAGTAGATGCCCGAACTTGAGGGTTGCCTAAAGTAAAATTCACTTACCTAGATTCAGAGAAAGTGGTGTCTCCGGCATAGGCCATAACAATGTCTATACAAAAAGCCTCGAGTTCTCCAACAAATTTGTTAAATGAATACTCATTAATGATGACAAAAAGGTATATTGTCTTTCATTCACAACAGAGAGTCTTTTCATTGTAGCATAGTACATGTCATTCAAGAAAGACCTGAGCGTGAATGGGTCGGTGTGCAAAGGAATAATGCTCTAAAACAAAAGTACAAAGAAATATCTATATTATTACCAAAGGACGACGTATATCGCGATATATCATCATATTATATTTTGAAATATACATAATCAATTCAGTGTCGGATGCTGGTTTGATTGGAAGGGGGTGGGGGGACCATATATTTAATAGAGTAGAAATTCCGACAAAATATATAAAATAATAGTGTATAGTATAATTTAAATATAATATTGTTTAATAAAATTTAAATATAATAGTGTTTAATATAATTGAAATATAATAGTGTTTAATATAATTTAAATATAATATTGTTTAACGTATTTATTTTACTAGCTGACAATCGAAGATACATTGGATGGATAAATATTGACTATCAATATAGTGAGGATAGAATAAATTCGATTTATTATGAATAACATTGATTGGAAACATCAGGCAAAATCAGCTCACCAGATAGAAAGAAAATAAATATATCTGAAATAATAAAATATAAATCAAAAGAAAGGGTAACTATATAACAATTAAAACCGACAAAAAGATACACAAAAGGCAAAGGAGTAGAATTAATAAAACTGGAAATAACAAGAGCATAACTTCATAGAAGAAACTCAGGAAAACCAGCCAAAAGGAGACCAATACCAAAAGATAAAAAAAATGAAGGAATTCCACCAAGATATACTTGTACTTATAACACAGGCCTAGGAAATGAGAGGATGATAAGTCATGCATGTAGTGGTTATATGTTAACTAAAGCCATTATCCCGGACACAAAACCAAAACGAACCGAAAGTAGAAGCTGAATTATAGAGATATACAGTAGAAAAATAATAAGGTGCGGGACTTAGGACCCTCAGCGGTGAATATAATAATTGTAAATAAATAAACCTGGAGCCATATGCAGAACAAAGTTAGAACAACGTAGGAAGAGTACCAAGAATAATAACCAATCACTAATAGTAACATAAGTAACTTTTAAGAAGTACATAAAATAGCCGACACAATAATTATTATCTGACAACAACGAACAATTCCGACAGAAAACTAAGGGGGATGGGCTTCTTGCACCCCCCACCCCCCCACCTTAATCCGCCATTGCAATTTCCCATTAACATTGAAGAGGTAGACGCAGGTGGACGCAGATTATTCGGGTGGACGATGATTATTATCTTAACACATTTTTATTAAAGTTAACCAGTAAGATCGCTAAATGCTGAGTCAAACAGACGGGAACCAAAAGATGATCAAATGACAGCTCAAATATGACAATTAGTGGATTTTTGCGTTTTAGTTCGGTTAATTTAATTGTTGAAATTCAAATAACTCCGGTTAACTTATAAGTTAAGTTAACCTGAATTGTATAAATGGACATTAAACGACCTTGAATGACCTTGAATGACCTTGAATGCATCCATCACCGTTTTATACTTAAATTATACAATTTCCGCGATTCTCATTAAGCGCTATAATTAGCTTTCTGTGACATTTTACAGCATAATATGCTGATATTATCGTAAAGTTTCAATATTTTATTTACATTTTTTTCTAAATAAGCAAGAGATTTTTCTTTTGCTTTCGGGTACATAATCGTATAGCATGTAAACTGTCAAAAAGATTGACGCAGCTGTGACTTGGAGTATATAAATCAATTTATTAGCAGAATTGAATTGACACCGTGCTTATAAATCAATGTCGAACATAATCGTTTTTTAAGAGATTTAACCCATGTATGGGCAACATGTAAAATATCTGATAATTTGCCTATTTTTTCGCTATATAAACATTATATATATATAAACATTTATATATTGCATTATACACATTTATATATTGCATTATAATACACCAATAATAAATATATATATATTGCCACGATAGCGGCAACATGGTTGTCATGTAAACATACATTTGTACATGAGTGGAAAATTAAGCGACCCAGTCCCTGAAAAGCACAAATCCAATTATATATTTTTCAAACTTTTCATAAATTATTGTTTATAAAACTTTATTTATTTAAGGAAAAACAGTTTTGAACTACTTGGGCGTACTTTTCTATCTTAACTTTCTAATTCTAAAATTATAATACCTACACCCATTCAAATACCTACAAATTCCTGGATTCGAATTGAATATGATTGAGTAGGTATTATACTTTTGGAATTAGAAAGTTAAGATAGAAAAGTACGGCCAAGTAGTTCAAACTTGTTTATCCTTAAATAAATTAAGTTTTATAATCAATAATTTCTGAAATGTTTGAAAAACATTATATTGGATTTGGGTTTTTAAGAGACAAAAATTTATTTTTAAATTTAACGCTTAATTTTCCTCTATGAATGCCGGAATTTTTTGGTCCAGGAATATTTATATTGGGAATAGTTTACCCAATTCCTTCATTACAAACACACAAATGTACATAGATAAAACACAATTTATTAATTCAGCATACATATTATTAATACGATGTAAAACAAGCTAAACATAATATATATTGCCGAAAAGTTATATATTACACAAGACGATTGAAAAATGTTACTTTCTAAAAAAATATATTATTACAGAATGTTATGGGTCACACTTTGCAAGAATTGAACAATTTTTCGCTCACCTTTGTCAAGTGACGCACAGTCGTTGTAAACGGCACAAGGTAAAGTAAGTTTGGCGTTTTCGTTTTTTGAGGGGTGCAGCAACCAATTCCCCGACTCAAAAATTCTCGGCAACCTTAAATTCAATGCATTGATGTTTATCACTAAAATGTTAAATATACAGTTTTAAACATTGTGTGGATTTATATTTATATTTGTATCCTTATTTGAACCAACTTTATCTGGGATAATTGGTCAGACTTCTCACAATTAACATTACAAAACTAGTGGCAAATCCATGTTTAGGTATGAAATAACAAGATTAGAGATTTTTAAGACTTTCTAATGAAATCTGTGTTCTCGACACACGAGTCAAGGCTCATTAATATCATTTATTCACCCTAAGATGACGTCATTTTTCATATCATCATGCACCCTAGGATGACGTCATCATTCATTCATCCTAGGATGACGTCATCGTTCATATCGTTCAGGCACCCTAAGATGGCGTCATCATTCAAATAATTCATGCACCCTAGGATGACGTCATCGTTCATATAATTCATGTACCCTAGGCATATCATTCAGGCACCCTAGGATGACGTCATCATTTATATCATTCATGCACTCTAGGATGACGTCATCGTTCATATCATTCATGCACTCTAGGATGACGTCATCGTTCATATCATTCATGTACCCAGGATGACGTCATCATTCAAATCATTCATGCACCCTAGGATGACGTCCTCATACTTGATGCCCTGGTCGACGCACCCGACTACAAATCCCTCACGTTCCGCTCCTGTCTGGGTGTTCGCGCGAAGCCGACGAGTAGATCGGAGGCCTCTGCCATGATATTGGGTGAGTTGTGTGTCGTGTCGGCGAGCTGATGACTTTGAGGGCTTACTTGCCGGATAATACTTGCTTTAACACAGATATTTTACCATATAGTAAGTGAGGATAATTAATGAACAATTTTGATGACACCATACTGTACTTTTCAAATGAAAAATCCAATTTAAAAATTCACAAGTTCGACTTCATGCTATAGCTAATAGTTTCAGGTCGGTTTTATAAAATAAAAGCTTTTATATTTGGATTTGTTCATGTGTTAAAAAGTTATATTTATGGTTGGACACATTCTATTTGGTTGACTATCTTGATATTATATATTTTTTAATTTACCATTTATTGTCTCTTTGTTTATTTAAAGTTATTTAATAGTTTTAAATGTTAATTTATCTTGTGGATTTGTATCGATTTGTATTTAGGATTAGAACGGAAAGTTCTTATTTACAATAAGGATACTTCAACCTCACCTGTCTGTATCACGTGTGAAACTTTTTAAAAAACTTTTTTTTGTAAATTTAAATTTTTAATATTTTCAGAAACAGTTGTGTCTTGTTCTTCAAATTGCAATATAATTTTTTCGGAATTGAAAATGGATTATCTCTCAATTTAAAGAGAGGTACATATTCTAACATCGCCAGTGTCTACTACTACTACTACTACTACTACTACTAATTTTGCTTTCTGAAATTAGTATATGGTGTGAAGTTATCCATTAATGTTAGGTAAGACTGTTCCGAAGATCGTGAAATTTTTAAATACATTACTGTTCGAATAATCGAGTCAAATATGCCACTTGATGTGGTGATGGCCAAATTTTAACATATGCACCGCCCGGCCACTCATTCAATAAACTTTATCTAAAAAATTCTAATAAATTTTAATTGACTTTGCTGTTGTTATATAGTATGATATTGATATACAAAATAGATATGATATTGATATTCCGGTAAAATGTTCGAAATTATATTTTAAGAAATGGTATGTTATAGAATAATTTGAATCAAAACGTCTTTGCTGTTTATATTTGAAGTGTATTTAAATTAAATCAAATTACATCAAAAAATTTAAATACTTCAAACACTGAAACCCTTTTCATTATATAAATTTAGTAAACAAGAAATACGCCAATTATTGCTATATGTTATATATTTTTAAAAAATAATAAAGAAATACAAAACTTTATTCCTGAAGTATAATTATAATTTTTTCTTCTTATTGCCTCAAATTTGATAGTATAATTTAGTCATTAAAATGGTTAAAATTAACTTTCAGATATAATGAAATTGCCACTCTATCAATTCATTGACCTATTATAAACATTAATGCTAATTACAAATACTACTGAAAGTAGTGCGTCAAATAATATAAGAAAATTCTTAGTGCCACAAAAAACGGTTGAACCGCTTTTGGGGTCGTAACTCGAAGCTGTATTTAGAGCTAAATATTTCTTATTAAAATACTTTCAAATGATACAGTTCATACCTTTTAACTTTATTTATGTGTACAGCTACATAAAATATATAAAACTATATGTAAGGTATGAACAGTTGTCCTCTTACTTATTAAATAGAATAAAACATATTTAGCACTTGGACAGTTTCGTGTTACGACCCCCTGTGTTCTGGAACTTTAAAACGTTTGACAAAAATAGAAAAAATGTAATAATGAATTCATAACCTACCTTTTGTATTACGTGATACAATGGAATTCGTTAAGTTCTTTACCATAGATAGTAAATGGATACATTCTATTCAAATCCTCAACATCACCACAAAACAAATAAAAATATAAATAAAAAGAAGAACCAGAACTTATCAAGGCGACTTATACTTATAGTTTAGTATAATATGTGAAGTCAAGGTTGTAATTTTATAACAGATGGCATATTTTTATCACACAGTGTCAGTCACAATCAAAGAACTTACGGCGAACGAAAAGAACCCACTGCAAAATTTGCATACTACTTATGAGGACTACTTATGATGAACAAATTAATGATTTGTTTTCTATATGAAAGTATAGTAGCTTCTATTAAATATCGTCATACATGATATCATCTAACGATATGAATATATAGGTATTGCAATTCCTACAAGAAAACTGTTATTCTTTTGTGCGAAAAAGCAGAGTTATAGTTTCTTCATTGTTAGTAGTACGCATTAGTAATATGTAAATTGTACAGTCAGTCCACTTTTGTTGAGAATGAGTATGGCGGACCAAAAGGTTCAGTTTACCTGGTTTACCTCGAGGTCTGCAAGGTTTACCTGGTTTACTTCGAGGTCTGCAAGGTTTACCTGGTTTACCTCGAGGTCTGTAAGGTTTACCTGGTTTACCTCGAGGTCTGCAAGGTT
>JAUZND010063507.1:0-17900 GCA_034780555.1 Coelogynopora nodosa | reverse complement strand
CTCTCATTATCACAATATTATTCTATTATTCCTCCCTCCCTCTCTCATTATCTCAACATTATCCTTTTATTCCTCCCTCCCTCCATCTCTGTAACTAGGTATGCAACGTGGCCTGGTCGGTCCACTCAAACGAGCTAGTGAGCACGCACGGCTACTCGCAGAACCAGATCCTGGTCTGGCGCTACCCCAGTCTGCAGCAGCTGGCCAAGCTGACCGGCCACTCCTATCGGGTGCTCTATCTGGCCATGAGTCCCGACGGGGAGTCTATTGTTACAGGGGCGGGCGATGAGACCCTCCGCTTCTGGAGCATATTCAACAAGGCCAAGCAGACCAGGGTGGGTTGGTTGGTGGCGAACTGTACTGCTGACGTTTTGGTTTTTGTTGCTTCTACTCGAAATATTAATTAGTATAATATTAATATCTAAGCTTTGCTTTCAAAACTTTTTTTTCTGATGTGTAGTAATGACAATTTGTAGTTAGTACTATTGTATAGACTGTTTAGCGTTTCAGACTTTACACATGGTAACGCTGAGTTTTAAAATGTTACCTTTATTGCCATATTTTTGTTAATTGATGAAAAATAGAATTAAATTCTTTTGAACAAAGATAAAAGTAAAAAATCAAAAACTATCTATATTTACTCGTCTAAATTGACATGCAAAACCAAATGAAACATCTTAAAAATTAAGTCCGAATGTAAATTTAGCATTTCAAAAAAATTATTGTTCAAATACTACCGCACTTGTCCATAAAGTTTTAATTGTCACTTTTGAGTAACTTTATATTTTTAACCTTTATCTTCAGTTAAAATTATTAAAACCTTACCTCTGTCATTATTATACCATCGTTAGAAAATAAAAACATAATATTGTTAGCAGGTTGTATTATTGTGAAGCTGTATCTGATTTTTCAGCTAATGAATATTGTTCACGTTGGCCGAGTCACTTGAATTTCCTCGATTATTTTCTGTTAGACACTTTGCACGTCTTGATCAGAAAATAATGATCAATTAATGAAACCATCTTGCTGGACTGGCTTAGTGTTGTCTGCCTTTACTAATTGGATAACTTCCTTCGTGAATGACTATGACATCAGACTGTTTGTAGAGGGAGTGTGCATTATGTGCCAGCACTACCATTTCGCCCCACCCATTACGCCCATTAGAGTTGGGCTGAACGAGTGATGTTCACTAATTGGAGGAGACAAAATGTTTCTTGTAGAGTAGACTTTTATGATGCCAGTCTCTATTATCAAATCAGAACAAGAGGATGATGACTATTGAGAGTAGCCGGCAGTGTATACATCTTATTCGACTGTTTCAGCTTAATTCGATTGTTTCATCTCATTGCTGGCAATAATTGCATAATCATCCTTTTATAGCAAGTGTTTGATATTGTATCTAACCCGTTTTTTCTTTCTAATTTTTGTATTAACTCTAACTCAGAGAACAAAGGGATACTCCGCTCCAACATGCTCATTAATTTAGAAATTACTTTTGCTTGTGTATATATCTATCTAGTATTATATCTGTTGTTACAATAATAATGTTCAAACTTTGTTTTTACTGAAAAATAATGCACATTAATCCAAAATATAAATATATAACGTACTCGAAAAGTTCCTTTTTTCATCTTATATATATTTTTAAAAAGAATAAAAAGTTACTATTTTTGTTGTCCATCTTCTGACATCGATTCATTTTAAATGAGATAACGGAAACTTGTGTTATAGGTTTTTTGGTGTTTAGAAAAATAATTATTGCCATTAGTTTAAGTCGGAGATATTCACGTTATAGTGCTATTAGATGTAAATATTGTTCAATTGCAGCAATGATAAATCTAGGAAAAACAACTGAAATAATTTCATAATTATAAATGATCATAAAACACAATTTCGGTCAATTAAAAAAATGGATGGCATTCTACTCTATAATATTATTCTCCGTAGTATTTTGTTAAATCATTAATAAATTAACCATTACCCGTTTT
Source organism: Coelogynopora nodosa (assembly GCA_034780555.1). Lineage (NCBI taxonomy): Eukaryota > Metazoa > Platyhelminthes > Proseriata > Coelogynoporidae > Coelogynopora > Coelogynopora nodosa. The sequence continues at coordinate 15,912 of JAUZND010063507.1, read as the reverse complement.
TGTACAATTAAGTCATAATTTCTTTAACAAGGTTTTGATAATTAGTTTTCTTTCTTTTTAATATAATAAGAATTAGCATTATATCAAGAAATAACAAGCGTTTGAAGTTCAAAATTTTGTAAGTTAACATTTTATATAACATTGATTAGCTATTAATTACATCGTTAAATTAGTTTCCCGTGTTTTAGACTCCCCTCTAAAGTAGATTTTCTCCGAAAGAGTTGTGAAGCTAAAATGAAGTTTAATACACATTCTTTCATTTATTTAATGGCATAATGCGATTATTGCCTCCCGCACTCTCAATTTTTTAAACAGTTTTCCTATGAACTAGTAGCTGTAAACGATTTTCCCCCCGTTATTAGCTTGGACGGTTTAAAATCATGTTTATCGGAGAGCCATATAATAATTGAACGATTTACAACATAAGTTTTATGGTTATGAGTAATTCTTTCCGTAGATGGTTCTTATTTTTTTAGTTACTATATTCTCAGATTTTCATTTACAAATTTACCATTGTGAGCCACACCCAATTATACAAAAAAATTGGTCAAATATCAATTAGATAGCACAGTATCTACCCATGAATTACGTCCAGAATGTGCCAAATTAACTCTTAAGAACAGTTGAAAACAATTGCCTCTTGTCAATGTAGATGTAGTGCAGCACTATCTAGTTAATACTTAATATCAACCGGAAGTCTATTAACTTCTCCACTTCGACGACTCTTGTCTGTCTTTCAATATGTGCTACGTGGCACTGTACTCTACTCTATGTCTCTGTTTATAGTGCGAACGACCCAGAAGGTAGGTGTGGGTGTAACATCTTGCCCGCCCATTTTGTCTTCTACCTCCCCCCCCCCTCCGCTCCTTCTTCAATTAAGAAAAGGGTCGCCTGAACTGAATAACTCTTCTTAGAATTTTGATTACGTCATTGTTCTCTTTGAAGTCGTCTTATCGAAGAATAGCTCTACTTTTCTGTCCCTCTTCGAAAAAGAAATTGAAGAGTAACCACGTCTGTCGCACCGTCTCTTCCCTCTACTGGCAAAGTGGTTCTTTGTTCTTTTAGCTTTTGTCCAGGTTGAGTGAATCTCATTTCGAATTTTTGCATTTCCTTTCTTTTAAGCACTCAGGACTGTCTTTTCAAACTTAGACACAGTCAGACTTTTCTGGTTTCTCTTCCGATAACTATTTAAAAAGATTAATACATCATTTTAGATGCTATATATACAGTACCATGATTTGCTTTCAATTTAGTTCAGTCACATTTCGAATTTTTTTTAATATAAATTCAAGAATTTAGAATATTTAAACACAAAAGAAGTGTCATTTATTATTTGCTAACGCTGATATTGCCGAAATAGGATCAATGGAACTCTAGTAGTAGGAAATATTCTATAAATGCTGTTATAATTTGTTAGAATAATCCAATGTTTTTTAATTTTTCAATTTGGCCTACCAGAGGGTATGATATATATTTTACATAATTATCTTAGTAACGGCCTTAAGAACGGTAAATATGAGTGGCTGAGTTCTATATTTCACTTGGTAGAACATTTTGTAAATTATTTAATTTTCTATTTGTCAAAACATTGATCATCTTTCTCTCAGCGTGAATGCCAAAAATTTGCAATAGAGTAATTTAAAACTATTGAAAATGTTCTTCCACTATTCATTTTTTTATAGAAATAATTAAAATATAGTACTAAAATAGTAAAAATGGTTAGTGTTTTATAATGATCGGTGTAATTAATAAATCAGTAAACGAATTGGTACAGTAATTATTTTAAATTATTATTTTTTAATTATGACAAAATAAATTAATTAAATTGCGTTTTATTGACTGAAAGTCGCCATCATCCACTAAATGAAATCAGTTTTTTTCCCTTTGCAGCCTCTCCAATCTTGTCTCAATCTCTTCGATGGAGTTCGTTGAACCTTCCAAACAATACGACCAACAGCTGATTCGTTTGATTGTTCGTACGGCATGTGCATAATCAGTGAATTTCTGCTGACAATACTGACACCACTACTCTTGCTACCTTCTTATTTAATTATATATAATTTTTATAAATTGGCTATAACCTAACAATATTATTATAACTTTGCATATTATGTCCTATTGACAACATCTCATCCCTTTCAGACTTTGTACTTTTCACCTATAAATACACAATAATAATATATCAGCAATGCTATTTGGTTTAGTCCCAAATTTTATACATAATACATGTATTGTTAGATATTATTGCGATCTCAATTTCTTAGAATCTCATAATCCTCTCTTATAGTTTGTGCTGTGACTATTATTTTTTATTTTCATTTCTGTTTTGACTCTTATCTTTAGACTATATCGTATTAATATGTTATGCTGCACATATATTGCTTTTAAAGCAAAATATGATTTGCTATTTTTACCAAAAATTGATGAAAGAAAAAGCGTTGTTAATTTTCAGGATATTTCGGGTGCTAGTAATCAAATACTGGTTCTGTGCCACTCATTGTCCGTTACAATTATTTCTTTTTTTGTGTCAACTGTTTCGGTGCATAAAAGCTATTTTTCTTGTTTCTCTTTTTTTTATATCACGAATGTCTGGGTCATGGTTTATCATATGTCATTATTATATATATATAGATTCTGCAAAGCAATTATTAACATATTCACAATGAAATGTAGGCCATAACTTTGATTACTTTTTCTTTTGATTGGTACAGACTATGCCTTAACCGATTGCTTAACATGAATGTTTACAGTTTGTCTTTCAATATGCTGACTGTTTGAAGTAATGATCAATATTATGTATGCATGCTTGACTACCGAAAAAGAACAATAAACTAAGACTCAGATTTTAACACATTTTTAGGATTTTTGTTTATTTATGGTGTATTAAAAGGGAAGCTAAAAAGTATGTATTCTTATTAATAATTGTATTGATAACATTACAAACAAACATTATAATATACAATAGCTTTTTATATACTATAATATATTTAATTATTGGTTAAAACAATGCAACATTATTTTAATGTAATTACTCTTCCTATACCACCGTTTCATTTAGTTTAGGAGCACAACAGTTTAATATTTGATTTCGTTAGAAATAACGTATGCTTCTCTAATCAATTTTTGACAATCTAATTTTTCATTGAAACTAATTTTATTTTAAAAAATTGAAAAGTCAACAAAAATCAGGTTTATATCAGAAAAGAAAACCATTCAAACCAAAGTAACAGTAAAATATTTTTTTGTGGAAATTGTTATGTAGATATTTGGATTCATTATTAGCATTTGTTGCTTCTAGGTCGATCTTTTGAAACGAGTTGAGATGTATTGAGCGGTAATCTCGATGTGGCATAGAAAATACGTTAGTCATACAACTAGGAGCTGCTATATATAAGGAATTTAAAGAATTTTTATTGATTTTTTTAATAATTATTTTTATCTATTGATAAACATGTTTCATTTACAGAAATCCCCAGATTATGCTAGCAATTAATTAGATAAATTCTTTTGATCGCTGTAAGAAAATATAACAGAGTACATTCACTAAAGAAAATCACTTAATAACGTACTCGAAATAGCTTAAAATAATCTTGTTTGTAGAGTAAGTTCGACAAATGACGAGAAATTTGCTTCTGTGTAATTATTGACTCAAGTCATTTACACTAGTCATTTGATTTGAAAGAGAATGTGCTCATATATATGATCAACTTTGTGTACTGTTTATATAATAATACAATTAATATAATTGCCTCCCTATACCCTAACCTCTGATAACAAATGTATTGCCTTAATAAACTTTCTGTTTTAGTAATGTTAACAATTTCTGAATACATGATTAATTTGATATATGTCATTCGACTAGCTCAATCTAATTTGGACATAAATATAATTGATCACTTAATTAAATATGCTTATTAATAATTTTCTAGCTTGTATCAAATTGAGATAAAGTATTTATTATTATCACAGAGAGTTATTTATTTTATATTTTTTAAAGAGCCCCAATACACCGGATACTTTCAATAATAATATTTTTAATACTATATAAAAACCACAAATCCCCATATATAAGCCGCACCCCAAACGTTACCATTTAATGTGTATATAGAGTAGGGCCTATATAAACCGCACGTCTTATAATACGACCTTGTTATATGTTAATTTCATGTTTTTCCACCTATACTCTATTAGGAATTTACCGTATGATATTGTATAGTTGGTCTAATAATAAATGCGCAAAAGGGCCTTGCATTTCAATATAAACTACCCACACCGGTACTATCTTGATACGCATAGGTCAGGGGCGGTTCATGGGGGGAACCCCTCCCTAAAAAGAAAAGTGCCCTTTTAATTAATTATTTAACTTTTTCTACTCACATTGTATAGGGTATAATTTAGAATAAAATATTCAAATTTCATGATATGCCTGCTCATTTTTAATTTTGGAACCCCTCCTTATAAAAATTCTGGAACACGCCTTCAGGTCCTAATAATCTTAAAACTTATCAGAGAACTTTACAGGCATAACTTTTAGGTTGCCTGTATAAGCCACACATTGACTTTTCATTCTCAAACAGATATTAATTAGGTTGCATGAATAAATGTGAAATTGATCTTATGAGAAAGAGAAAGCCCGTCGTCTGAGATTGAGATTGATCTCACTTACGTAGTTATGGATAAAAGGTTTCTCAATCTCAGAGAGCTTATACTCACACATATTACTCATAAAATAATGGCGGCATATATATGAAGGTTCAAATAATAGCAAAAATATATAAAGAAAGAAGAGAAATGGGGAATATGTATCGTTTTTTATTCATATTTATGGAGAGAAATATCGTGATATTTAGTAAAGTAATTTTAATAAGGTAGTTATCATTAAATGATCATTTAATTAAATTAAAGCTTTTCTAAGATATAAATTTAGCTGACTACTTTTATGTTGAAGAAGAAGAGTAAAGGAGAGGTTGAGCTACGAGGTAGAGATACGAGAACAAGCAGGTGATGTTACGATAGCTACAGTGGATTCTGGATTTAAATTGTATATATAATTTGATCAATATTATATGTAGGTATATATAAAATAAATTTAAAAAAACTTCTAATAATATTATAAATAAACAATGTGTGTATGTGTAATAAAACAAAGTGTAATATTTAAGTACAACTGTGTGAACATCAAGATTTTTTTACGATTTTAATTTTATAAATTTATAGACTTATAAATTTATCCTTATGACGAAAGTCAATTTTATTAGGAAATTGTTTTTATTACACTAGGTACTTAATATCTATATATTTAAATCTATTAATATTTATTTAAAGTTTATGGCTTAAATACACAAACAGTGCCTATATTGTGTAATGTCGTAAACTTTTTCATACGATATTTAAAAATCTATTCAAATGAATCTAATTTTTTAACAGAAGTATTGTTTATTCAGTATAATTTATAGATTTATAAATTAATTTATATAGATTTAATTTATACATATTATATTCCATTTTTGGGGATGGTAACGGAGACATTGTCTGTATTTATAGTGCACTTTTTCATGTAAATAATTAATTATTTTAAACCGACGCCCACAATCACTGAAATTATATTGCTGTAGAGCCTATATATTAGAAAGAAAAAAAATCTAATCTTTCTGCCTAAAGTGACCATAATTAATTAACAATAATTATAATTAACATAATTTGATATTTTTTAGATTCATTCCACTTTTACATTGTGTAATTAATTATTAAAGTATTACACCTAAAACATAAACAACTACATGTTACATAATAGTAGGCTATACGAACAATTCAAAATAAAATTATGTGCATTCAAATTTACCTCTCTGCTAAATCCAAAAGAATATATTTCATTTCCACTGCATCAAATTTCAAACACAATGAATCATCGAATGATAAAAAGTGCGATAACCACCACCTATAATACAAGTCATCTTGGATAAGTATTTCATGTGATAATTACGGAATGATTTCTAAATGCAAATATACACAAGCATGTCATTCATACAGGAATACCCACTTATTTTGACCACGAACCTAACACTGGACAAAGAACGGAGGTCATTAATTATGTGACAAAATTGGAAAGGTGTCAATTAAAATAGTGAATCTAAAATATATATTATATAATACACACACACATGCATGCTATAAGTCAATAGTTAATATACGGCATTATTTCACAGTATTAGTTAAAAGGAAAAGAAAAAATTGTTGGGTAAATATCTTGCAAGTAAATTTCTCTGATTCTACATTCAAAACATTAAAAGAATAGTTTTTAAAACAACTTACTTTGACAAATAGTAAAATTATAGTTTAGTCATCCGTCGTGATATGCATATAATTTAATAGCTACATAGATATATGATTACGTAATACTTATAATTATTATCGTGTCAGGAGTCATTGTTTGCTGCAGTGAGTAGGTATTTGTTTGATGCAATGTATTTCCCTTCTCTTTTTACAATAACTCGAAGCTATAGCTATAATACGCCATAGGACCTAAATTTTCGTTTCCTTATTTTTTTGATTACGCACGCAATGTATTAATAATAGATTTTCTGTGTCGTCATAGCTCAAAAAACAAAGTATATACTAGTTTGGCGCTATACACTATAAACAAGACAAGCTTCAGTATTCTTGAATCTTAGTTCATTCTTATACCTATTATATACTGACATTGTCTATATGAGTTATAGACTATATATGTATGTATTACTTGTATATGTAACTATAGTTACATTCATAGATATGAATTCCTTTCTCCTTCAATAAACAAACAATCCACATCTAATATGGTTGCATTTATAATATGTTTTATGCCCGCCCATACTCACAAGACTGCAACAATCGTGATTTTAGGTTCACACTGATTTTTACATTAAAAATAGCAGGTTTGTAATATTTTAAAAACCTAAATCCACAAGGAGAAATAATATGTGCATAATATGTAATTTGCTTTTATAGTTAAAAAAATATTTTTCGATTAAAGAAAACAATTAAAGGTACACTTCGGCGGTTATGAATAATTAACAATGTGAGCATTTAACATATAAAAACTGCCTGCTGATTACGTTTATCAACGATTATGAAAAGTGGCTTGTAATGTATGTCTAATTAATCTGATTCTGCTGCAATCAAAGTTATAAAATAATACACATACGCTATATAATACTTCAGCACATTTAAACAGACAGTAAATAGACGGTTTCTTTACAGAATGTCACTTACAATAAATCTGGACAGTTTCCTACCGCCTTTAACCGTTTTGATATTTTTTTATTTTTGCAGAACATTAATGTTGCAGAATAGTTTAGAATTTTAATAAATCATTAAAAGTAAATTGTGTTTTTAAAATTTACAAGGGTAATTTTACCACAAAAGTTGAAAACGCTATTAATAACACTATATATAAGAAACGAATATAAATTAATTTTAATTTACTTCATCTAAGCACGAGTTGGCATCCTCATTTCTTGCTAGGAATGAAATTTTTCAGACCTAGTTTTCAGTTTAGCTACTTATGTAGTACTTGAAAATAAATAGGATCTTTTAAATACATATCAAAATATAGTTATCTGCGGCTTAATATATATTTTTAATATTAAATAACCTTCGGACCATCTACCACTATAATTCTTGAACTGGCTTTTGTGATGCGTTAGATGTGTAATATCAACCATCCTCACTTTCTGTAACATAACAGGCATCGCGCTAAATTTTATTACCGTATTAATGTTCTCTTTTAGGAAATTTCAGACTCTCTTATTTTAGAAATTTTAAAGAAATAAACTAAATTTGAGATTTTAATTAAAAATTTCTTTATATTAATATGGATGAAATTACAATATTATTCATAATTTTATAGGTTTATATACATTACAAGTGAAAAATAATAATTAAATATGCACATATGTCAACAAATAGCTTTAGAACAGTTATCAACAATAAAAAATGTAGACGCAAAATGTACATTAAGAATTATAATACGTTGATAAAACAATATAGAGATATATGTATATATACGTAAAATTTCGATACCTATATATAACATTATTAAACAAAGTATATCCCAATGAAATATGGATATATTGATAAATAAAATTTGATAAAAAAATTACAACAAAAACATTACTCAGACATAAAGACTTCTTTAAAGTTGAAATGTATAATATAGTCATTTGTAAATGAATAAACAAAAAATTAATATGGTACAAATAAAGCTCTTCTGCATTATTTAAACATATTTCACAGTAAATGTCATATTATTCAAAACAATATCATCAATAGCATTTATTTTTAATTATACTGAAAGACAATTATATATACATTTGTTGATTAGAATTTATATATGGACATATTACATGATAATTCTTTTGATATTTACAATTATACAACAAGCTTTTAGGTAAATATTTTAATTTAAAAATCAAAGACAATAATATCTTTAAGTATGCAAATCAAATATTAGAATATGTACAAAACAACTAGTGCGAAAATTCTCAGTTTTAAAAATGCCAAAATTCTATAGTTTATGTACAGAGCATGAGAACTCAACCAAAATATCTATAAAAAGAGGTCATTGATTTCAACTTTGAGTTTCATGAGACGGAAGTTAAGTTTAAGAGAGACATCTTCCGAGCGAGAAAGTCCACAACTAGACCGTCTAAGTCGGTTTGAGGTGACGCCAGCTCGACGAGCTCGCGTAGCTCTGATGAACCGCTCAGTCCAGTAGTGAACGTGAAAGATATCAGTGAGCCGGGCGTGGTTCTCAGCACACAGAAGGGAAAGATAGTGAAAATCGCAGCGTAGAAAGCCGGGCTCGAGGCTGATACTCATACCACGGACACGATCCAGCTCGTCACGACGAAATTGTGAGTATGCCATCAGCCGTATATACGGTCCGAAGAAGCATTCGTCAAAGTAACGCTGCTCTCGAAAGGAGTAGCGTGACTGAGTGTAGTTTGAGTAAAAGTAGGCGATTTGAGCTAGCATTCCTGCAATTGTAGAAAGATAAATTAGTACGACTGAGATGTTCACAAGAAAAGTTGATCTGAGAACACACTGGATTGTATTGGGAGCTTTGATAGAGTTTGTAACATAAATAGTTGATGGTAGTTGACACAAAAAGAAGGAGCCGAAAGGTGCTCCACCGTAAACTAACAATACAATGAAAATAGTAAAAAATGCAACAGATTGCAGTAAAAAGATGATTATATGTTTGGCAAGAAAACGCCGCCAATAAAAGTCAGTATTTTGCCAGCTGGCAAGGTAGTATGTGAGCGACCAATTTATCTGACACGCGTGAAGATGGGGCAAGTCACTAACTGATGCGGTAAAATCCACAAGATTGAGTTCACTATCATCTCCGCGTCGATTAAGCTCACGCATGGCGGCTTCTCGAAAATTTCGAAGTTCGTTGCGAACAAGAGTGAGATCTCGCCTTGAGAACTGATTCACTGATCTGGCCCAAATGAAATGCGGAAGCCAGAGTATAAAGGCAGCAATCAACAGTAGAAAGGGGTAATATTCGTGTTGTAAACTTCCCGGATTCTCGGTGTTCTCAATTTTACTGTCACTCCGTCCATGAAGAACATTGTTGGCCAATTGTAAACTGCAATATCGATTAAGAAAATCAGCTTGATCATTAGAGGTTATTCCTGGAGGAAGGTTGCACTTGCTGATATCTTGAAAACCATGAAGGACGGCTAAAAGAACGGCCACTACTAACAATGGAGTTACAGTTGTGCAAAGGAGAAAACGATCCACCCAAAACGTGATACCAAAGTTGGAGTAAGAGTTTGAGGTTTCTTCAGGAGCAAGACGATGTAGTAGCATTTTAGCTATTATAAATTTTAAATATATTTTTTTAAATAAAACAAATTTCAAGTTTTATACAAATAAAAGTAAGGCGTAAACGCATAAATGCATAATGGCATGAACACTGACAGATTATGCAATCATTTATGTTTTATAGGTCGTCTACTTACATAATTCGTCTCTCCGATTGGATAAAGGATTATCCTAATAAATCTTGACTTTTTATCATTTTAGGCGAGTGATATCGACCGTTTCTGCCAACGAATGAAACAAAACAGAAGTTACGTAATAATATCAACAGATATAATGTATATATATAGCAAATACTATTATCAAATTTTTGGACATTTAAATATTTGTTTAATGAAATGCATATAAACAATATAACCGTTTGTGAATATTTTCATGTTTTGTGTTTTTTAAATTTTCGGTAGGCCTAATGAAAAAATAATTTAATATTCTTAATATTCAAATTTTTATAGGAATAATTTAATTGTAATGTTTATAGCTGGTGATAAAACACACAAAACAAAAATTAATAATAATGTTATTTATCTATGATTGTCGGGTTTAAAGAATGTTTTAAGTATTCTAATTAGTTCCTAAATTAATAAGTATAAAGCAAATAGTAGGGTTCCCAAGCCCTTAACCTAAAAAATTCCATAGGTTTTTCATTTAAGGTTTCCCATAGGAAAAAATAACAATAGGCTACCAAAGAAACATAACACAATAAAATAAACAAAAACAAACAAACAAAAAAATAAACAAAAATAAATTAATTAAATAAAAAATAGTACGTAATAGGCCATATGTATTTTTTATTTAATCTTCAATCTTACATTTATCATATATAAAAACTAATTAAAATATTATCATATGTATATAAAACTATAAGCTCGTATATCATGGTTTTAATAGTTTGAAAATAGAATTAAAAGGTTATAATAGCTTGAAAGTAGTATATACTTAAAATCAAACAAACTTTTTTTTAAATATTTCAAGAATTATCCCTTTTACATAGGTGACAAGTATCTTTTAAAATTCCCTAGATTTTGATATGGAATTTGATTTTCCATAATTTCATTTCTTTAGCCAGAATTCCATAGGGCGGGTACCCTGAATTAAATAAAACAATTATCAGATTCATAGTTTAAAAAAATTAATTTATTTTCCCTAATGCAGTTATGATCATATATTAATTTTAAGAATAGATGTTCCCAAATAAAAGTTTGTCGTCTTCATCGAATGACCCGGTCAACCTATCATTATGTCAACTTCCGGATTTTCTTGTCAAAAGTGTAAATAACTTCAACAATGTACACACATAGTATGTATATATATATATACATAATATACTGATGTAGACTAATCTATACAAACAGCTTATTTCCTTACAGTCCGATGATACAGGGTATAAAACTTGACCTCTGAAACATTAAGGCATGTGAAATAATTGAGAAAACGGTGCTGTTTACTCGCCATAGGCTTATATATTATTTACCCGTTTTGTGCCCTCCACTTGATGTTCCAATATTTTATAAAAATTATAGATCAGGATTACGTAATAAAAACGTTTACAGCATTTAGATTATATTTACCAATTTAAAGGGGAAAACAAAAAGAAAAGAAAATTTAGTTCGTAAGATCCGATTATAATTTTAAAATTAAATCATTCCAAATAATTAGAAAGCTAAAAAATAACGTGATAGTAAATATAGTGCCTGTATATATAACAGAAAATACATTTTAGAAAAGAATGCAACATACGAAAAGCTACACAAACTAAAATGAATGGAAAATTGGAAGTAAGATGCTATTATATAATCAAGTATAAATTTCTGCATCATGCAGTATGAAGTGCTAACTATAAAAACATGTGCGCTATAACATCTAAATGATAAATTACGCTATAATTATTATAGCTGTGCCATGAAGATAAAATTTACTTTACTATTTACACCCACAGCGCTCATCACACAGACGTTGCTGACTATAATATGATACATAAAAATTATTTGAAATATTTCATTAATATGCAATGTAGAACTGACTGTATAATAATTCTGCGCTATATAAAAGAAATGTGATAGTCACCCTTGCAATAAGTATGAAATTCTCCATATTATAATATTGTGGGTAAAATTATATTATTATAATCTTAAAATTTGTGTTACAATTGTTATACAGTCATGGCCGAAATAAAGTACCCGCTTATAAAATAAGAAATACTCATTTAAAAATATGATGTTTTTTATAAGATCTTCTGGTTTTATTTTTTTTTGTTTTTTCATAATATGTATGTTTCTAATATCTCTATGTTTCTAAGCAATATTTCTATGGTCTAACTTTCATGCAGTGGAGTGTTTGAATTTGGCTTTATCGCAGTAAAGTATTTTAATTTTATTAACATGGCGACTCGTGATAGTGATTTATCTGACTTTATGAAAGGCAAAATCAAAACCCTGCGAAATCATGTAGGATTTTCAAAGAATGAAATTGCTGAGTGCCTTGAGATATCTGTGAACACTGTTAAAAAGAACTTGCAGAGATTACCCATTGCGGGCCTGGAGGAGAGGAACATGAAATGAATCGAAGTCGTCATGCTCGGAAGAAAGAGACAACCAAGGAAGAAGATGCCATGATTGTTCAAGTCTCAAGAGATAATCCATTTGTCTCAGCCAATCAAATAAAACAATATTTAAATGCTAATTTAAGCAGACGTCGTATCTCAGATCAGCTAGAAAAACGAAGTTGTCAGAATGACAAAAACACCCTCTTTTATAAAGTATATCTTATGGAGACATGCAATCAGAATATATCTTAAGTGAACTTCTTTATTAATTGTTATTTTCGTATTAAAATTGATACACCTGTGCCAATGGAGATATAGATTTAATATATTACTTTAATTTTGTATTTCAATTTTTAATTATTAATTAACAAAGAGTTAATTAGTCATACTTCCTGAATAGGTCTTAGGAAGACAATTTTATGCGCATGCGCATTACCCCCATCAAGGTCAAAGCGGGTTATTCAAAATTTAAAACGATATGATACTTTCTACATATATCTTAAGTAGACCTGTTTCTCATTGGTTAATAAAATGTATTGATTTAAATATAGTATAACACGTATCTTAAGTAGACCAACTGAAAATATAAAGCATATTGATAAAAGGTAGTATACGTCATAAACTATAATAAAATATAATACCTATATTGAATAGGTATACCTACTATAGGTATTTATATTTGTCAATTTCACAATCATAACAACAAAAATGTTACAAATTCTTATCACATTATTATACTTATTTTCATTAAAGCAGATTCTTTCAATAAAGTGGATTCTTAAATCGCCTATATCTCTAATAAATGTCATTTTATATTAAAGTAAAACGGCTATGAGTATACCTATATATCAACATTTTATAATTGTATACAGGGTGTCACAAATAGATACACCGTTAGTACATGTTTCTAATTATATATTAATATTACATAATTATAACATTTTCAATAATTAAGTATATGTGTTTTTTAAATAGACTCATGATAAAACTCCTTGCAACTGAATAGATATGCTCCAAGATAATAATGTAGATTATAGGAGATCACATAATCGCTTTAAATATAACTTTATTACAGTCGGTCTACTTAAGACACATTTTATGCTTCAGTTCGATCAATAAATATAATTATTTGATATTTCTATTTATAGTCGGTCTACTTAAGACACGTTTTATGCTTCAGTTCGATCAATAAATATCATTATTTTATTTCTATTTATAGTCGGTCTACTTAAGACACGTTTTATGCTTCAGTTCGTATCTAAAATGTTTACATTGTGTTAACATTCATGTCAAATATAATGACCATGTCATTAACGTAATATTTAATGGGTGTCACCCTTCGAAATAATAAAAAATCATTTACGTTACACTTTTTAACTGAGATTGTATCAAAAAGTTGATTGCGTAAATAGGGAAAACCACGATGATTTTCTAAGAAATAGTGTTAATTCTTTATTTTTACTCTCTTTACACATAATTTGGCCTTATATATATCAAATCTCTAATGTGTTAATAAAATATTTCAAACTAATTGTTGCATAACTTCTTAATAATTCTTCTATTACATTAAACATAGTTCATTACATTTGTTTAGTGGGGGTGATGAGTATTTCGGTGTATTTTGAGATTAATTCCAATTTTACATACGTTTTGTTTTTTACTTACGTAAATCGAATAAAATTGTCAATTTGTTTATAGTATTTTTAATTTTTTACAATCTGTTATTGTAATCTTTTGTTACCATGTCTCATAAAATGTCTTAGGCTACTTTTAAATTTGTGTATCAGCTCAAGATATATTTTTATACAATTTAAACTTTTACCGGTATTTTTCTCTTTTTTATTACTATGGTCAGCGGTTACCTACATATATATTGATTGATTACAATAAAATCTTTCTTTGTGCATAAAATGAAGCGATATAATTCATGTGATGCATATTTTAATTCTGTTTACTAATATAATTAACACCCAGCAATGAAGCTAGTCAATATTTGTTCTGATTTAGTACATTAAAAGCTTACAGTTAACAGTATTGTTTAATTTTTATATCAAAAAGAAGCTTGCCACTGTTTTACTGATGTATCCCTGTTTCATGTTTGTAGTTGTCATTAATCAAGATGCTACACCTATAACAAATCACCATAATTACTGCCTTAGGTATCCGTTAATTTAAATGATTTACTGAATATAAAGCACTGAACATGTCTGCTTATTTTATCTGAAGGATCGGGAAATGTGAAAAAATTCGTTGCTGGATATACATACAAGATATATAAATATATTTAAAATCCAAATACAAACTTTTACAAAATATTTTTAAGACAAAAAACAGTGTTATGTGTCAATGGTTTTGGCACTATGCATAAACAGTGTTATGTGTCATTGGTTTTGGCACTATGCATAAAGGAGGCGCAACGCCTTCGATTTTGAGGCCCTTATTCGTCGGGAATAATCGTCCGCGTCAATATCTACAGGGGGGTCATCATCGTCTTTGCCATCTGCCAACGGTTCGTCAGGAATATCTAAATATATAATTGGGCATACTTATATTGCGTTAGACTTCTATTTTAATTGTACAGGTTATCACTACAATCATTAAGTACAGTATATTACAGCTATTATATAATGTAAAAGTAACATAATAATTATTATGACCAGTTGTTAATATTATCCCTGTTTTTAAGTCAAAATAAATATGTAGGATAGCAAAACATGCGCAAAGTATTTACTGCTTTTAAATCACTTAAAAATTAT
This sequence comes from Coelogynopora nodosa, assembly GCA_034780555.1. Lineage (NCBI taxonomy): Eukaryota > Metazoa > Platyhelminthes > Proseriata > Coelogynoporidae > Coelogynopora > Coelogynopora nodosa. Next base: position 744 of record JAUZND010063507.1, on the reverse strand, counting down.
CGAACGATTAGCTGTTTATCAAATATACAAAATTGATGAATGTAATGTTTTCAATGTTAAATATATTTAGAGATAAACTGATAAAATAATGTTGAATTATAGCATACGTATACAACATATTAGGCCTATACTATACACATAATATATGTATGTTCAGGGCCGGTGGAACAGGTGCGGCAGATAGAAAAATAAATAGATAGAAATAGCCTTTTAAAATTAAACTATTATTAAAAAATGACCATGTAAATGTTGTTCTTTACAAGGCGCCTTTTAATGAGCCAGTTTAATTTCTTGTACGGACTAGACTTATCGAAAACAATTCTGAAAATTAATGACACTTTAAGCAGAACGCTTCAGAAGCAGTCCATGTCAGCCTCAGAAGGTCAAGCTGTAGCTGAATTAACAGTAAAAACATTGACATCAATTAGAAATGACAATTGTTTTGATCTTCACTTCGAAAAGTTGAAAATCTGTCAAAATCTCTTGACACATCAGAGCTAAGTCTACCTAGAAAAAAAGAGCTCCAACACGCTTTGAAATAGGAACGGGTGTTCTCCTATTGTATATCTTATGTGGACAATCATACGGTTTTGAGCCTTCTTATGGAGACACCCCCTCTTAAGTCTACATAAGATATACTGTGACTGCATGAAAAATAAATGAAGTGTTTTTTTTTATTAAAGTATTATAATACATGGAACGGCAAAAAATTATGTATCACAATATGCAACTTTCATATATAAA
>JAUZND010063496.1:0-17902 GCA_034780555.1 Coelogynopora nodosa | reverse complement strand
GGACCTACAACCATTTGAAAAAACGCACTGGAGAGAAAGGACTTGTAACCAGGTATTTGCGCGAGAGAGAGAGAGAGTGGGAGAAGATTGGGAGAGAAAGAGAGTGGGAGAGAGAGAGCGAGCGAGAGAGAGAGAGAAAAGAAAGAGAGAGTGGGAGAAGATTGGGAGAGAGATACATAGAGAGAGCGAGTGGAAAAGAGAGAGTGAGAGAGAGAGTCGAGGCTAGAGAAAATTAGATGAAGAAGAACGGAAAGGTATTTATCTCGCATTACTTAAATATTTTTAAAAATTTTCATTGTTACACTTTTGGTATGATCCTTAGAAGATTAGATTATATTTTTAGAGTATATAACTTCTTCAATAGTTTATTTGATCCGTTAATACGTCGTTATTAGAAACATCTGCATTTGATTGCCCTGTACTGAATTAGCAAGGAACGCTTCGATAATAGGACCACCTTTTGTATATATAATTCAATTTTTATTAATTGTTGGAAAATAACTACAAAATGCTTTATTCAATAAATATCCACTAATAAAAATATGAATTATTTGAGTTATAATATACTCTAAAATATCAACAAAAACATATATATGTAGTAAAAATATTATAATATATTATGTCATATTAACATCATAAATAAATATGACCCATAATATAGTATACTTCTAACTATATTTTAAATATGTTTCGTGTGTCTAAAATGTTCAAATATGCTTTACATTAAAGTTAGTATACAGGGTATGTGTTATAATTAAGCGTCTATTTTAAAAATATAGCTTCACAATTATAAGTTTATAAGTCATTGTCAGTACAAAATCACAATTTGGCTGCAATATCAGGTACACCACCTACCAACAGACGAAGAATTAAGACACATTTTATGTAATTATATATAAAAAAAAGATGTTTACATTATTAGACAAAAAATATTAAAACAAAAAAATTGACATTATTTAACAATTAACTTCAAAAGTTAGATTTTAAAATGACACGAAGCAACGACGAAGCAAATGAAGAAGCAATGACAAAGCAATGACGAAAAAATGACAAAGCAATGACGAATTAAATATTTGGATATTTTTTAATTATACATGTAAATGAAGAATGACTTATTATAACACTTCCACAAGCTAATGACAACCCTGGATACCTCTTAGATACAATATTGTTAAATATTATTTATTTATATTGATATATACATATAATTAGATAATATTTGGATACCACTTTCATAGCACCTTGAAATAAAAGCTGAATATTACACTTGGATATAACTTTAATAAAACTTGGATACCACTCTGGATACTACTTGGATACCACCCTAGATTTAAATTGAATATACCACGGGATACAACTTTATACCATATGAATATTACCCTGAATACTACTTAGATACCACTTGAATAATACTTGGATACCACCCTAAATACTACTTGGATACCACTTGGATACTATTTGGATACCACCCCGAACACTACTTGGATACCACCCCGAACACTACTTGGATACCACCCCAAACACTACTTGGATACCACTTGGATACTACTTCGATACTACCCTGAATACTATTTGGATACCAAATGGATACCACCCTGTATGCTACCCTAGATAATAACTTGGATACCACCCTGAATACCACTTGGATACCACCCTGAACACTACTTGGATACCACTTGGATACCACCCTGAACATTACTTGGATAGAACTTGGATACCACTTGGATACCACCCTGAATACCACTCTAATACCCCCTAGATACCATTACGATAGCATATTATTACAACCTTATAATATTGTAGAACATATTCCACTTTATCAAAACACATTCTACATTTACTTTAAAAAAAATTTATTTTCGTTTATTTGTTATACTATAGTGCAGTATAAATTCATAATCGTGCATGATTCCTATTATTGTAAACAAAATACCACTCTCTTCCACCTCACGTATCAGTAGGGCTTATATTTTAATTCTTACCCAAATGGATGCAGACGGTGCAGGGTGGCTTTAACCTAAAGAATAATAAAAAATATATTCTAAATATTTGCAAAGACTATTCACATATTAAATCGTAAACAAAATATCACTGACAAACAGTGGAATAAGACGTTTATCTATCACGATTTTTAAATTTTGTTTTTTGTCATAACTTCTATTATTCAAAAATGTGTCATTTTAGTGATAAAATGTAAAAGGGAAACTATTATTAAAATCAAATGAGATAGATGTGTTTTATGAATAGAGATATTTTTTAATTCTGAAACATTTTAAAGGATTAACTGCAAGAAATGTTAAAGTCTTTGCTCACTTTTAAATTATTCATTTTTCATATTCGTATTATGTCGATTTTGCTAATGGCATTGACCGAATTATAATATTATTTTTTGGCTCTGAATTTACTCTTAGCGTCAATGTGTTTAGTTATTTTTATAGAAATAGTCTGGTCTATCTTGATGTTGTATTTTTTCGCTTTTTTGACACATAGCTGGGCATGTCTGAAAAGCATTATACTTACCATATTATTATGCTCTTGGTTATACGTAGTATCAGAGTGTTTTGTTTGTTACAAATGTGCCTCATTGAATGATTGTTTGCACAAATACTTCATATAGAACATGTAATTTGTACCTCATATATTTTTTCCAAATATGTACTGGGGAAATACAGGGGGTTCATAATTTTATAAACTTAACTGTTGCAACACGATATTTCACGCATTTCGATATATGTTTTCTTGAAAATTGTTTTTGGCTATCCCTATTTTATTATTTATATATATATAGGTGAACTATAATGAGTAAAATGAAGAATTGATGAGATGCGCAGATGCTTCTCCAGAATTTTGTCGAGAGGAATGGGGGGGGGGGGTTTGTATGTTCTGGAAGCTCAGTCACGGGAAAAGTGGAACCTCTTGGTCATGGAACAAGCGTTATCTGGGTAAGCCTGTCATCAAAGTTAAAGTGGAAGAGAGGTGTAATGTATAAATAAGAGTGAAGAAGTCATTCTTATTCTTTTTTCCCACAGGTGTTTTTTCAGGACAAACATTGCGAACTAGTTTTTGACTTATGTGTTAGGATATTTTTAGAATGGAATTGTGGTTTATGATTTAAAGTATATCGTTTTCTTGTTACAATGACTTTTCTCTCTGACTGACTGATCTGACTAATTTTACTGACCTCTCCGACTGATCTGCCTGATCTGTACTTACAATCTGATAGAATGAATTGTGTTATAAAATTGGACGATGTGGAGGAGGTGTTACCATCTAGCTTTCGTCTTGGTGCACATAGGATTTATAAAACTGATGATCGAGTGACAAATATGGTTTCTATAACTGATGAATCTGGGCGTGACATATATTTTACAACGGAGGTGTTTGAGACAATGTGTGGCTATTTAGATGGGAAGCGTACATTTATTTCCAATCCCAAACCATTGAGTATTACTATAGATTTGCTAATATGGAGAAAGTATTAAGCGGAAAACTACAAGTATGGGCCCAGACTGATGCGGCTAGGGAGGTACCGAAACTGATTATTAGTTCTCTATATGGTGAAGGGATGAAATTGAGACCCAACAGCAAGGCCCGCACTGGACGTTCGGTTCTTCGACGCTCAAGGGGGATTAATGGAAGAGAAGCGCTGGGTTCAGGACGCTATCAATGAATGATTCGAGCATCTATGATCTATCTGGGTCAACATGGAGATAGCGGATACACAGCGAGTCTAATGATGCGTGTGGTACAATGTCGCTATGATGAGAAGAATGTTGGTAGTGAGCTGCTGGCAATATGGCAACTTGATTTGAATCTATCTGAATCCCGGATTGTTACTGTTGCACAACCGGCCTACTCCGCGCGAGACAACTTCAGTTTGGAATGCTGTCCATTGACATCAGGTGTTGATGATCGCATTCTGAAGACACCGGCATCGCCGCCCCCAAACAACACAGCATCTGCCACCTCGGCTGTTATTCAAATCTCGGATTGCCTGCATCATCTACGCCTAAGACTACAATTCCCGACACGCCAAAGTATAGAGTGAGAAAGTTGACACGGAAGACACCAGTATCGTCACCTCCAAATAGCACGGTCTCTAACTCACCTATTATTAAAACCATAGAGTGCCCTGCATCATCTACAATTCCCAACGCGCCAAAGAATAGGGTGAGAAAGACATTATACGTCAGGGTGCAATGCGAAAGCTAGACAATGATGAAAGAAGCCTAACAAACTTAGTTTCTATGTTAAAAATGAATGATGCCAATGATAATTTGCACAACGAAACGCAGCATTTTACATTTTAGTAAGAAGTATAACATTGTTTTATAATTACATTTATCATTCTAATTAATAACAATTGTTTAATCTGTTTCAACTGTTAACATTTTTTGATGTCACCAATTACCTAAAAAGTTATATTTCAGTCTAAATTAAAATAATTATATTTTTCATATCATTGATATTTTGTTGTTAAAAATTTATAAATTTATATTTACAAAAAAATGGACACGCTTGTTTAAAAAATCAAATAAAGCTATTTCTCCCGCCGAAACTGCCTAAAGGTCTAACATTGCATAACATATTAAATGTAAGTAGGCTATTTAGTAATAGTATAAACTATTATGTGTAAGCAAAAGGCATGTATTCTTCTTAAGGAACAAAAGTTGATACAATTCTTAATTATCACATGTAATGTATAATACAATACCAGTGTACAATTATAAATAAACAATGGCAACAGCACTGTGATGCTTTAAAAGGCTGGTTTTGATAAGTAAGCAGTAATCAAACATGACATTTTCTTCAGCTAGTTGCTAGTCGCGTTAGAAAGGAAGGAAGTCGCTGGAAAGGGGTCATTTAATGTACAGTAAGACCGTATCTACGCAAACATGTACATAGGACGGCTTGATGAGTGAAGTAGTCCATTAAGTCATTTAATTTGCATACTGATCTCGTTTATTTATCTTGATCATGTTTTTATTCTTACAGCTTGAATACATATTAATATAAATTCATTGATTTCGTCGGTTAAATATGAGTGTTTACTTACTGCGGTATAATATTTTGGAGGATGTTTCTCGATAGCTAGAACTGCTGTCCTATTTTTAGAAGTTTGGCAAGGATTTAAAGCTAATCGTATATTTTATATATATACATACATATATATTCAATGATGTTTGCGAAATAAAAAAATTTCTTGACCCTCAAACGACCACCTGCTTATATTATTGTAAGATTTCACTTTTCCATCCCTACAAAAAGCTTACCTGCTCTTACCGTAAAGAACTTATAACTTCATTTCCATGTCTAATAAGTAGAAGTTCTCTTCTAATCTCGTGTATGGCTTAACTTGCTTCGTGTTGCTGGATACAATCACTAATTTAAAGTATTCCGCCCTCCCGCTTACAAATGTAATATATACTACTATAGGGTAGTATTAATTAATGCAACAGCTTAAAATCATTTTTGATAACTTGTAACTAAATTCATAAACTTTTATATATTTATTTTGATAATGGAAAAGATAGAAGACGGTGTCAAGCAACTGATTAAATGGCAGCAAAAAGATAATTATGGCAATTATTCCGAAATAATCTACGTAAATATTCTGTACCATCGGAAAGACAGCACGTAGAGGAACAACTATATATATATAGCTATACCAGGATGTGCAGCAAGTCGTTGATACTCCATTTATAGTGGGAAAGATCCTACAGGGTAATAAAGAGGTTGGTCCATCTGAGAAAACTGTTTTGACCTTTTTGTTCACTTTACCATAAAAGTGAATGCCATATTATCCTGGACCGTTATTTTTCAAACCACTCTAGACTTTATGTACCAAACTTTCAGAAAATGTGCTCACAATAACTGGAACTGTCGTGGTCAACAGAAGATAATATGTTTGTTCCAAAAGAACTCAAAACGGTCCAAAATTTAGCCGTGCACTCAACGGTGGAAGTATTGAATACACCAAATCATATAATGCTTCTATATAATAATATATGCTCCAAAAAAGAGCAAAAATGTGCTTATGATGTCACCCTCTCATCTATCCGTAGGGATTCAGCAAATTAGTGAAGATAAAAAGCCCATTGTCATACATGAATACAACTATAGTGTAAAGGCCAGGTGGTGTATATATGTATGTCATGAACTTTCGTATTTATGATTTTTCTACAAAACAAAAACTAATCGTTACGCATGTAAATTGTTTTTTCCAACATCCTCGACATTACAATTCTGAATGCTTACTTGATTGATAAAGATGGTGAACTGATCTAATCAAGAAGCTGCCGTCGTACAACGTGTGTGATAAAGTTAGCCACTACATTAGTTTGGGAGAATATACAAGCACGCTTGATCACAGTTCATGTTTATCCACAGATCAACGAGAGTTCCAGGAGATTTGGTTTAGAGAGAGACCACACAGCACCTGCCCCACAAAGACAGAATGTTGACAAAAAGCCAAAACAGTGCTAGTCTGTCTGTCGCAAGGTTATTCGGAATACATGCGATGTCTGCAACAAACGTGTTTGTAATGACCATAACGTAATAAGTAATATATATGCAAAGTGAAAATACTTGAACTACTAATCCTGTCTACATACCATGTGTATGAAAACATTATTGTATTGATTTATATAGAAGTATTTAATATTGTCAGACTTTTTATAAATTTTACAGTGAAAAATATTGTGCGCCAAACTTTGGATATTATTTTTTGGTAAAGATAATTATGCTGAATAAATGCATTTTATCTTACCATATAATTATTACTTACTTATATTATTATGATATTTTTTTAATATTATTTTTATATAATAATTTTATTAGTTAAACATGTAAATATATGAAATCAACATATTACTTAATATCCAATGTCTCACACTTGTAGCCTGTTGGTCTAAATAAGGTGTGCAATGGTCCGGTTAATTGAGGGTTTAATACTGAATGATATAAAGCTGACTATGCGATGCTGTTGTTCCCTCTTAAAAGGACGCTATGTTCTAAGTTATTAATAATTCCAGTTTGATAATTTAAAAAAATGCTGTGAGCAGAAAAAATATATTTTAAACAACATTTAAAATAGTCATTTATTTATTTCATTTAAAAGATTAATTATGTATAGTATTTGTTCAATAATAACCTACTATAGATATATGCGTTTGTTATTATTATAAACACATATTAATACATAATTAATTTCACCAAATATTTGTAGACACTTGGCTGAAAGCAATTGTTAGTATTTTTAACAACATTTTTACAAACATGTTATGACAAAGGATATGTTAATATGTTATTGTATACTATTTGGACTATAAAGCATGAGGTTACTTAATATACCGTGAAGAGGACAACCAAGTCAATTGTATTCCATGCACTACATTTGGGAACAATTGTTCGGAATATTCACGAGAGCGTTGAACCGGTCAGATGGATAAATACATTCGATATAATTGATTTGTACTTGCGTATTTCGTATATATATATATACATTGTATAATTAATTATTTGTGCACACGTATAGTTTGAAATAATTTGATTTATGATTTTTCAGGCAGAGTGTTTAATTTATAATAGAGTTATTATTTGTATCCCCAAACAGTATTTATGTAACTTACGAGTACAGAATTATATTGAATATATTCATAATTATTGAGATTAGCTTTAAATAAAGATATTTTAACTTTAAAAAACAATTTGGTCAAAGCATTTAGTCAAAACATTTTGGTGAGTGTATTTTATAATGTAATATATATTTGAAAAATACAAATCCTCCATTTGATTATAAATATTATTAGACACCAATTATATATACTCGTATATATTTAAATCTTAATTTCTGTTTGAAAATCGTCAGCTGGCAATGCTAACTACAAACTACATGGATTTTATGCGCTTTTCTATTAATCAAATTAATAGTTTAAATTAATAAAATGTCTTCGTTTGCTAATATATAGAAATTAAATATTAAACAAAACGTTGTTTCATGTTGACAGATTATTCTAAAAATCAATTTTAAATATTCTAAATTTAACACAGATTTATTTCGATATTAAAGTTTATTTGAAAATAATACACAGCTTAAAACATAATAATCATAATAATCCTAAAAAATATATATTATACAAATATAGAAAATTAAAAATAAAACTATACACGTGCATTTAATTTAAGTGTATTTTTTACAATCAGAATTACTAGCACATGTTTACCTACCATTTTATGGAACACTAAAAATGTATTAATTTGTCCAAACTACATTTTTTCCTAATTATTATTATTAATAAATTGTTATTGACTTTTATAAGTTTATTACAATTTTAGAACACCCAGACTTTACATAACAAGGGTCGATTAAAATTATGAAATCGATAAAAAAATGTTTAGTAATAAAATATATAAGAAATATTGGTATATATATAATTTATGAATAACGAAATTTATCAATTTGATTAATCAAAAATTAAAAATGCAAAGTTTTTTTAACTTCCGCATTTGATATATTTTACAAAATTATCCATTAAAAAAAATTTTTGTTGGTAAACTTTTTACAATTACAACAAACGGCAGCAATGATCATGTATTGTATTATATAGTATTGCCAGACGGAAAAGTACACTATTCTTTGTGAAGTTTAAAATGATAAATGAAATGTTAAATAGCACTATTCTTACAAAAATAGCTATGTAATACAATTCCAGCACGAATCTGTTATAATACAATTACACAAATCTTTAACACATGGTCATAGTACTACTTAATGTAAAAGTAGTATATAATTTGTACAGTATAAATTCAATCTACTTTTAAATTAATTTTAAATCTTATTTTCGAAAATTCTGATAATTTGTAAATGAAGAATGCTGTAAACGACGCACACATTGATCACTTAAACCATAGATATATAATTGTTTATCTATATTAATGCAACTAAATAATACAACTATTATATCTCTATGATTTAAACTAATAGATAATTGATTAACTGTAATCAATATTTACTCAATGAAATCAATTTTTGCAACGGTCATATAAGTTTATTATCATTTTAAAACAAGTTTTTGGTTAACAAAAAGTAAAACAATCCAAGCTATAATAAGATGGAAGATACTGCTGACTGATGGTAAGATAATAATTTACTGTACTGTTAATAGTATTTTTTGTTATTAATTATTTATTAAAATAATTATTAATTTCAAATTAATAATATTTCATCAAAATTTAACATATTTCTATGTTATTAAAAAAATCCTAAATTTAATCATAATATATGTTTCTAAATACATGAAAATAAATGATCTACACCATTTAATAATTTAAATAAAAATATGATATTTTATATTTTATAAATATTTATTTGAATATAATATTTAAACAGTCAACTATATTCGTGAATACACTAAATTCCAACTAAGTGAAATGTATGTTTTGATTGCAAATCCATTAATTGAGCTACACTTACTTATAAGCAATATCAAATATCAAATGTTAAAAATAAGGATACTAAATAATAACATAATGAATATAACAATAAGAAAAAATTGTATATTTGGGTAAAAGAGACTCAGAATGAATAACGTAAATATTTGTATTAGTTTAAAACAAAAATAAATAATAAAACGAATGAGAGTTCACAGCAAACATAAACACATATATAAACTATAATACAATATTCTGTATCAAAATAGTGTAGTAAAATACAATAGGTAATCAGTAAAAGTGTAATTTATTTATTTATCTTGAATTATTGTTATACCACTTTGACCAAGTGTACCACAAATTCTGAACATTGAACTTTTTTTAACATCTTGTAAAATTTGACATCACTAGAAAGCTGACGATGTTTTCAAATGATGTGGTAAAAGTTTGATTTACTATTTAAGAAATATAATCTATAAAATATATATAACATTTACAATTCACATATATCTAATGCAGAATAAAACTACAACATTATTAAAAGTAAAACGATTTCTACACGTGGCCTTCTGTATTGCTCCATTACACTGGATAATGTTCTGAATTATTCAAGCAAGCTTCAACCAATCAATTATGACGTCTAAAATATCAAATTTCATTGATAAGTACGCTCTACATCACCGGAGACTGCCAACATTTGGACAATTCCCTCATCGATCGAAGAATTTAGAAATATTTTTATCCTAGCGATTTATAATGTTTATCTGAGGAACATAAATATGGTTTGTACCAATATCGGAATCGATTAGTATATTATAGTTTATTGAATCAAACACATGATGATTAAATGGATATGATATCCTATCTCATTGCATCAGTATGTCTAACATGGACAATAATTCTCGTCCACGTACCAATAAGGCAGTTTCACCAAATTCGAACATGATACAGATATCGCATTCAACGGTACCTATCACTAAACAGTCCCGACACTTATCCCTTAGATATTTAGATTGTGAGACTTTGTCAAAGCTTTGTCAAACGCAGTGGATGAAGTTGAACCTACATAAATTATAATTTATGCTTTTGCATTTGTCGTCATTAGTGATTATGATTGGGAGAAGCTTTATTAATTAAATATAAATTATAGAGCTCAGCAAAGAAAGTGTTCTCGACAAATACATTGGGTCAGATAAGAATTGGTAATCTTCTTACAAATTATATATTTTGTTTCACAGTGGCTCTAAAATTACTGATTTTTAAAATACATTTTATTGTGTGTTGTACACAATACTTCCCTAATTCATTAAACTGCGACCACCTTACAGGAAATAATGCCAGCTTACTACTAATGCCAAATGTGACAACAGAGGTCAAAGTATTAACACTTTACATCTTTAAAACTAATGTACAGACCAACATTGTTACTGGGGTACCTATGTCACTATTCAACACCTATAGATGTCGAATGCTTGTTCTGGTGAATTACTAATTTGATAAATCGTGTCCGTCTGTTTAATCTTCTAAATTGTCGCGGAATACTTCGAAGGAGTAATATTCTAATTATTATTTTAAGATGGTACAATTACAGTGGGGTTGCGGTTTCCATGTTCACGCACAGTTTGCATAAAAGAAACGTATGTTTTAACAGGAATAAACAGTTCTGTTCTTTTTAGCGGCATGTGGAACAATGGATACATTATGAAAATAAGCAATTAAGAATTTAGAAAGCAGTGGAAACAGAATACACATATATATGTACAATTTCGATGTATTAAAATAAATAAGTAAATACAGTACTAAGCTATGATTGCCCAATATAAATTTTCATCCGTCTTCTGATACAAAATAAGCTCTAACGATATAATAAGCAATGTTAAGAAATTTTGGAAAAACAGGAGAGAAATGGAATTTGCCTGCTACAGTATATTTGAACCATGTTTTAAATGTCCGTGCTAAACTTATAGCTGAATGATTTTAAGAATGTTAATATAATAAAATTGTACATACTACTTTTTTTATTTATACAATATATGCTTTTTTAATGTAAGTTAAATACGTGTTTCAAATATATAGATTTAGCTGTTTGCGTTAAATTGTTGTGTATCCATTTCAAAATGATAAATTTAACAAATATTTTATAAAAGCAATACTTAATTACGCGCCCATGTATTTCGGGTTTTTTATTTTTTATATTTGTTAAGGTAACTTATAAGTTGTCTGTAATCAAATGTAAGTTGCAGATCATTTTCTTATTCATTAATAATATATTTATAATTATGGTTAATACATAACGTTTAACTATAATTTGTAATTTTATTGTAACACTTTAATTAGCAATTAGAAATTCTTATTGGTCATTTGTAATTCGAATTAGTCATTTGTAATCCTAATTAGTAATTAACAATTGTAATTAGTAATTTCTATTGGTAATTCAAATTTTGTAATTTGAATTTATTAGGCTTTTAAGAAATATAACGATACAAAGTTTCTACATCCATTTACTAAAATGTTACTCTCCTTTCACACACTTTTAAGAAAATGTAATCGTGCAAATTACAAAAAATACAAATTAATTCGGTGAAAAATCACATGTCATTAAAATAGATTCTCGTGTTGGACGAATTTGGGACAATATTGCCTCCCTGAGAGTTTGTTACCACTTTGAAGACTTTGTACCAACTTCTACGCGATTGAGCCTTGTGATTCCCTCAATCCGATATTGTAAAAGATTCCTCAGACCTTTGTTATTGGATTATATAGATTGCATCCAGGTGAGTGTCCAAGGATACATGAAGTTAATAAAAAGTATACAGTTGCCGAATGTTTGTCAATATGTCACGTTATACAATTAATTGTATAGGTACAATACGTAGTAATGCATAGGTTATAGTGCAATTTATAATTTATCAGTCCCGACTTGCTATGGAGTACATTGAAACTTTGACTGAAATGGTAATAAACTCATTTAACTTAGAGTTTTTAAATATATTGAATACGGTAAATAGATACATATAATAAAACCTTTGGCAAAACACATTTGGACATCATTTGAGAACAACATTAAAAAATGTATCAATATTTCATAGTGATGGCAAGTATGTAAAAAATACACTACTAAAAACGAATATATAGTAACCCTTCTTAACCATCACATATATTCTTTGGTAATGTCAGCAATGGTGTAGTGTTGGTAAGAAAATAAACTGCACAATAATTGATCGATTATACATCTCACTCTGTTTTCCAATTGAATATTAAATATTAAAGTGTGACTGTGAGGCTACTATACTAAATATGAAACCATGTTGAGACTCAAAGTAAGAGAGAAGGGAATGGATTCAGAGAATGAAATAAAGACAAATATATAATGTAACTTCTAAGCAACAAATTCGTTATATAAATTATATTTAAATTTATAGAAGTTTCGTAAAATATATTTTATAAAATAAGTTTTATAATCATCTTTAAAATAAAAATAGCAAAACAGTGTTGCACGTATATTATGCATTATGAAGATGAAAGGTCATTTCAATTTATTTGTTTTTATTTTACTTTCCTTACTTAACGTTTCATCATTTTTCTTACGAAATTTTACTCAATATTTCTTTATAAACTATCAAGATAAAAGAGAATTGTTTCTTTCAAAGTTATCAAAATATAGGACAACTGTTTTTTTTCGAAGTTGTCAAAATTACAAAGGCAACATAAAAGCAAATCCTGTGTTTGAAAACCGTTTGAGTAACACACGTTTATAGTTTAAGATATTTTCTGTCATTCTATGCGGTAAGTGAAACTTGTGATATAGTTATGTGTTACTGTACGTGTTACTGATAAGTGACTGCTGTTAGCTATAAGTGATCGCAGTTTCTCTCTTTATGCTCCTATCTATTCTCCCTTTCATTTGAGACCAAACTATATATTATTTGTAATTGCACGAAATCCTCTATAGGCCGATCTGCATCAAACTAGTTTACCTGACGTGTAAAAAGAGATAAAAATAGTAAAAAAATGAGGCGACAAGCCAACTAAAATTAATTTTAAAATCGGTTCAAACCAAAAAATTCCAATATACAAAAAAACATACCCATAAAAAGGTGATTGCTAACAATGAATGAATAATGAATAAGTTTATTTCACCTGCGATATCTAAGCACGTAACCTTTTCAAATATTGTAACTAAATATTCAAATAATATAACCACTGTTGAATGTTATAACCACTTTTTTATTCTTAAGTCGCGGCCTATTTTCTTATGGATTTCTGTAAGCGCTTCTGCTAGCATGATGTCGGTGATGGCCCAAAACATTCAATAATATTATCGTATTCCTGACTTGAGCAGGAGATGTGTGGGCCGCTGATGAGATACAAAACGTCGAAATGGCGTCGGCCGACTCTTATCTTTCTTGTAGTAGTGCATACTAGTAGTGTACAATTTATTATTTAATTATTAATTATATGGTATTACTAATTATTGTTACTATTTATATGTATCTCTATGCTCAACACATATCTCTAAATCACTAAAATCCGGGAAATTGCCGCGTAGATTTGTTCAATAGATTACACCAAACCAACTCGAAGATCAGGAATAACAGACCGACTCCGTAGAGGCTGATAGAAATAATATAGGCACCCCCAACTCCAGGGAGATTAAGACTGGGGGCTTCATTGGAGTTCTGATTCCCGCAAACTTGATCCCCGGGACCAATGAAGTTCTTGGTGAACCAAATGTCGATTAATCCCGCCTCTGCCATCCGCTGCATTCTGGGACAATTCGTATTATTTGTTTATTATTATATAAGTTTAAAATATATAATACATTATAAATATAATTATATTATTATTATTAATATTATACATTTATATTAATACCACAAATATTACAAATACTAAATTACTAAATTACTAAAAATACTATAATTACTACAATCACTATAATTACTATATAATGTGGGAAAAATTAATTATTTTTTATTATTCTATAAAGACACGCATGGAGTTTCAGTCAAGAATGTGATCATATTTATAAAGACAAATTTTTGTGATATAGAAATTTCTAGAATAAATATACTAAAATAATATAGTATCACCTAGTCGTATTAGATTAGGTACATCTTGTTTTTTTATATTTCACATTTTGTTGCAATGCTCAAAAGACTTTAACGTATTAAAAAATCGATAATACAATGAAACGATAATAGAAAATGTATATTCAAACTAATACCAACACCATTTGCTATATAAATTAAAATAAGAAAATCCAAATAATTAGTTGAAAACATATTTTTGCATTATATAATAACGGCAACTTGTCTGAGTGAACCATCAATAAAATAGCCCCAGATCAATAAAACGTTAAAGGAATGAATACATTGATTAATTTTAGTTGTCAGTCATGTTATCGCCGTGATGGTGATGAAAATAGATAATATACTTTTGGTAAGGAAAATATTTTTGGGATAATTTTAGAAATGCCTATTGTATATATTGTAGATAAAGAAACGAATAAATGCGAGTTGAATCCCCTCTGTAACGAACGGGGTTTTTAACACAGTATAGTTTTGTTAAACTTTCTACTAACAGGCTTGAGTCATGAACGAACATTAAGAAGTATCGCTAACGAAATCTTGGATATTTGTATTTATTGCATAATTATCGTAGTGGATATTTTGATGCATATTGTATCGCAAAATGTATTGAATAATCTATTGCATATTGTATTGCGTGTTGTATTGCATAATTTATTGCATAATGCATTGAATAATCTATTGGATATTGTATTACATATTGTATTGCATAATGTATTGCGTAATGTATTGAATAAAGCATTGCATAATGTATTGCGTAATGTATTGAATAAAGCATTGCAAAATGTATTGTATTGCATAATGTATTGCATATTGTTTGGTATAATGTATATTGCATAATGTATTGAAAATGTATTAAATAATGTATTGCATATTGTATTGCATATTGTATTGCGTTTGTATTGCGTGTTGTATTGCATATATTTTATTGCATATTGTATTGCGTTTGTATTGCGTGTTGTATTGCATAATGCAATATACAAAATGTGTGTAATTTAGTGGGAAATTAAGTCATCTTGATGTTATATAAAATAATTAGTAAATATATATATTCATGCATGGCAGTTAATAGTACAACGATTAAAATTATAAAATATATTATAAAAATATAAATAAAAAATGATGTGACAAATGCAACCATTAGAATTATCTTATATAAAAACGGTTGGCTTTATTTTAGAAGGTATTATATGTTATAAATAACGAAAATGTTCAATTTATGTATTTACTTAATAACTGGAATTAGAAATATAAAAATCGAAAGGTCATCAAATACGTAATATCAAGCAATATTTAAATATAATTGGAACCTACAAGAAATTATATAATTACCTTATATATTTTATAATATAATTTATGTTCGAAGTAGCTTTTGTACAAAATCTTGTTAATATTTTAGAATTTTACCATTTCCTATTTAATATGTGTTAATTGTTAATATATATTTTTACACTATTTTAAATGAATATATATATATATATATATTAATAATAACATATACAAATTATGCACATAATGATATTTTGTCCCCCATCAACAGAAAAACTATCAACATTGATTTTGGAGTACATATAGTAAGTAAAGCACTAATAGCTAAAAGAAGTTATTGGTATTTATGAAATGCTTTTGCCAAACAAATATTTTAAACAAATAATTTATGTAATTATTAAATTGTATAACCGCACATTTAACCTTTCGCAGTCCTAGTGATTTCATAAACGTGGTGGTCCTTGGGGCAATCACGTTGTACTTCCCACTTACTGATTTAGGTAAAACCAGACCTTTTTATTTGATTATAGATTGCATCCAGATATTGTATCCAAATATACCATAATATGGTGAAATATACTTTAATTGTATTGTTTGATGATAACGTCATAGAAGTCCACATTTGAAAAAAATCTGAATAATAAATGTATCAACCTGAAATTTGTAGAAATTGTTGTTTTCAAAAAATCGAACATATTTTTTTGACATTGGTCATAGTTTTCAGGACTTTTAATGACGTCTTAGGTGCGACACTTAGAGAAATACTAACAAGTAGAACATTATTTTACACCAAATTTAATTTTGGTTGAAATCGTTATGATCCATTTGAGTAGTAGAAAAGGCTATCTTGGTGGACGACATGATCTGGCCAGATCATTGCTGCATCGGGCCAATTAGTCAAGATCACGTAAACATATATGTCTATATAGGCCTATGGTATCTCTGATGAATCGATCGAACTTACTGAAACTGTAAAAAGTCAAAGTAGTAGGCGTCCTTGGGAGCAATCCAGCCCACCGGGGCATTGTTGAAGAGCTCCGGCAGAAGGTACACCTTGTCGCAATAGTTCTTGGCCAGATAGAGCAGTCCCGTGTAGTCCATGAAGCAGGCAAGATGCGCGTTTTCCGGTTTTAAGATCTTTTAATGTACATATATATATATAGTATGAAAAAGAAAATGGTCGCATGTAGTAAATGAAACCACCCTTCAAATACATGCTACTGAAACATATTTGTCTTTAGGAAGATCTGGACAGGGTTGTGTTTTGCAACCTCACACCAACGTAAAATGCTTGATAAAAGAGATGTGTTGAATATATATACTACTGAAATATATACTAGTTAAGATTAAAATGTATTGATATAAAATAACAGTTTAGAACATAATTGTGACTTTTTCTCTCTCTAATATTCTAGATACATTATTGTACTTTTTCTTCATATTGGTTCAGTCATGTTTGAATTGAACTGCTCTTTTTGTGCTAATAGTTATTTTGTATCAATCGATTTTGATCGTAACTTATAGTTTTTATGCACATCGTCTCCTATATTGAGCACCTAAGGCGCGGGGGCATGGTAAGGTACTTCTATTTTGTAAGAATTTGTCGTTGATATTGTGTGTGGGGTGTCCATGCAAACACATATGCTTAATATATTTTACAGATTTAATTTATTGTGACTTTTTCTTATATACAAAAGTATATAACTTTTGTTCTATGTGTCAAATTGAACGCTTTCCTCTTATTTATTTAGCCTATTGTAAAGATGAAAAAAACCTATGTATTAAACCAACATTTATATCATTAAATAAACGAAATCTTTAAATCAATAGGATGTATTTGTTTGAAAATACAATTCTTTAATGCTATTTGTAACCTTCAAAAAAGATTACACCCGATTCAAGTTTTATGATTAATTCTAGATGGTAAACGTGTATAGAGATGTGTAATCATAACCGAAAAGTTTCACCTGAAATGTAAATAAGAGACAATATCTTACCGTACCCCCCCCCCCCTACTCCCTCTATACCCCTGTACTCCCTCTATACCCCTGTACTCCCCCTATACCCCTGTACTCCCCCTACCCCCCTGTACTACCCCGAACCCCCCCTAC
>JAUZND010063485.1:0-17902 GCA_034780555.1 Coelogynopora nodosa | reverse complement strand
CTTTAATATTCCAGGTGGTTCAGAGTTTATCTTCATTAATAAAAAAGTTCCAGCTAGTTTGGGTTTTCTGGCTAGTTGAGGAAATACAAATCACTGTTATAACTTATATGTCTGCCTATTCAGAAAAATAAATTCCAGGCTATATGTCTGCCTAGGACTAGGTTATATATATACATAATAGGTAATATATTTAATTATATAATATTATTATTGTAAGTTATACCTAATGAATAAAATACTATGTTGTTTTTATGAGCTAAATATTTTAGGCAGACATACAACCTACAAAAATTGTTTCTGCCTAAATGTCCACATAAAATATTTAGCTCATAAAAACAACATTAACATTATCATTAGGATTTAGGTATAATTTCCATTATTAATAATAATATATGTAACAGTATTTTCATATTTATATTAGCTATTATGTATATATATAACCTAGAAAACATTTTTTTAACTAGGCGTATACATAGCCTAGAAATTATTTTCCCGTCTAGGCGAGGATGTAACATCTTCGATTCACAATCTATCCTAAAATTTGTATACCATGCCCATATTTGTTACCATTTTGCAAACATTACTTTAATTTTTTTGCATTACCTAAAACAAAAATGCCATAGAAAAGTCCTGCAATCATAACCAATTGCAACAAAAGGAGCTGTTTTAGCGTTGAAGGACCACAAAAGTGAAAGAATTGTGCTAAAAAATAACGGAATGGACCCTTGAACTTCGCCATGAAAAAAGGATGAATTCTGTATTGATCATAATAAAACCTTTCGCCTAAGTAGGATCTTTCCATAGAGTACAATTAAACATTTATAAAATTTATATTCAATATTTATTACTTATAAAAGTAAAATATTTTTTAATATGTTATGATTGAGTATGTAATATAGTATTTTTACAATATGAATCCTATAAATTAAAACAATAGAAAATTATTATAGAAAAGTTAAATTTTGCGCAATTCATACAATTAAAACAATAATTTTGCATTGTATTTATATATACAGCGTTATGTATGCAAATATTTTTGTTTTTAAAAGGACTACAATAATGTTTTTTTAAATAAACAGTTACTTAGACAATTTATCAGTTTAAACGTACATTTTATATATAATTAATTTCTTTCTTGATAGGTATGTAAAAGCTTACATACATATAATGTAGGAAAACAATTAGCATATAATCATTTATACGGTTAATATAATATCATATTAAACAGACACGCTGATTTATAGTGCTCTAACAAATTCGTACTAATAAGTGAAATATACGCATAACATGCATTTCTTCGTCGCTGGCTGTTCCATAGTCTCTTTCTTGTTCTGTACATTCTGTCCAAAGTCTTCATGTCTCCAACACTTCGTATTTATGAATCATTTCAATTGAGATTATTTTTTTAAATAAAAACCCGATTCAGTAAATAAGTACAATTGTTTTAATTCGCGCTGTTTAGACAAATATTATACATACTAAAAGTAGCCAAAGATTAAACTAAAATCTAAAATGCATCCGCTTAAACTAAAAAGTGAAAACAATGTAGCGAAAGCTAGTTTTTAAGCATTTAACTCCTATTGTATAGTGATTGCAATTTCAGTGTTTAGGCTTATTATACTTAATTATTTATACATCAAATTATGAGAACTAAGTGAGAAAATATGTCATCTACATATATTGGTTTTGCTTGATTCCATAGTTTTATATTTTATAATTTTAAAGAACACTATATACAATATATCGTAAAATTGCTCTAATGTAGATAAACAAACGTTTAATATACGTACCGCATCTTCCAGCTATATGTGTACAATGTACAATAAATGATAAACAATTATTATTTATAACAACCATAGCTTCCCCATTGTAACAAGTGCGATACAACAAAGCCCCGTTTTATGCGTATACAATACGTAGAAATTATACATATTATGTAAACATTTCTGTAAAACAGTTTTTAGCCCCGCATTATACTATATACATTGTATAAATGAAAAAAATCTATATGTGCCTTATTTATATGTGAATGGAAGCTTTTTTTAGGAACTTTTTGCTTTTTCTGTACAGTGTGACTTTAGATTCATGACAATCCGTATAGTAGCCCTATGAATATCATTTTGATCAATTACAACACATTTTTTGGTTTATGGAAATAAATGTATGTTTTATTCCAACTTATAAAATAAAATGAACAATATTGGTCGATGTAATTTTTTTTTATATGTAAAAAAAATTATATTACACATGTTTCCTAGTTTTTTAAAGTAATTTTATATCGATTGAAAACAAAAAAATCTATTATTTAAACTTTATATGATACAACCCCTTATCTAAATATAATTATTGTAAAAAATTATAAAAGAATCTGTGTCTTTTTCATTTATTGTAAAATGTATGGAAATATATAGTTATTAAAAAAATATATAAGTAGTACAATTGATTAATATCTACAATAAAAGTCAAATTATATAAAAGTTACACAAAGTTAATTAAATCAAACACAAATGTTATAAGAATTATTTGTAGAAATTAAAAACTTCGTGAACGAAAAATAACAGCAGAAAATAAAATATTAAATAGCTTAACAATTAACAATAAAGTAATGTATTTCTCCTGATAACTTGATGGGGACTGTTATAAAAAAAGTCATTTTTAAAATTTGAAATAATATGTATTGTACAACCAACCTAGATAGCGGAAGCCAATTTTTTTTAAAAATTACCTGACGTGAACCAAATTAGAAACTACTTATGAAAAAAATTAAATAAGAGAATTTTCTAATGGGGCTGGCTGCCAGTCAACGTCTGAAGGACTCTAGTGTAAAAGATTTTTGGCAATCACAAAAGTTTTTCATGAAAATAACATCACTGTTCTCCTGCTATGGATTCTTCTTGATCTGAAAATATACTACATCCATTCTGCCAGAAATTAACCGATACAAGCTTTTTTCATATATTTATTTTTACAAAATGACATAATTTTGAAAAAGAATATATATATTATTTGTTCTTGATTTTATTTTATTATAGCAGACTAGGAAGTGGAATCAATCAATATGTGGTAGCCCCGAAGAGATCTGTTATCGCGTTCTCACGTAGGGTTGGGGTTTATACAAGTGGGAAAGGTGCTCAATAGTCAATGGTGCCTCCATTGAGCTGGATCACTTTTTGACAGCGACGAGGCATTGAAGCGAGTAAGATGTGAAGGAAATCCATTGGGATGTAGTTGTAGACCTTTGCGTGATCTCCTGTAGCTGTTGCATACCATAGACTCGTCTATCAAGCTCAGCCATTGGGAAAGCCCATACATTCTTCATAGGAATCCGGTCGGGACTGTAAATTGGCCATACCATCACTCTGATACCATTTTCTTCTATCCAATGACTTGTATGATGAGCAGAATATGCTGTGGCATTGTCCTGTTGGTATATGTGAAGTCAGGATGGGCTTGGAAGAACTGCTGGATGTGTTCCTGTAGGATGGCAACATAGCCAATAGCAGTGAGGGTCTAAAGGATCCGGTGCGGTGGCAGTACTCCTGGGCTAGAAAAGGCACTCCATACCATCATACTCTCACCTCCTCCTTGAATTCAGGGTTGTACAATGTTGCGCAATCTGCCAGCTGCACGTGGGCTTCGGAAATACCATTTTTGGATTTCTGAAAAAAACTCTTGACCAATGCTCAGGTGTCCAGTTGACATGCTCTCTGGCCCATTGAAGTTGTCTGGCTCGATGTCTTGCTGTCAAAAGAGGCTTCTTAGAAGCAACATATGAAAAACGGCCGCCTGATACAACCTTGACCGTACGGTGCTGGAACTGGCCTCTGCTTGACTTGTTTTGACACATTTAGCTGCTAGTGCCCTGCTCCCAGCTCGAGGATTCTGAGAGGACAACCGTAAAATATCTCTGTCCTGCCGTTCCGTTGACTTTTTCTTTCGTCCTTGACCTGGGCAGTTTTTCACTGTTCCAGTTTCTTGATACTTTCTGACTAAGTTAGAAATTGTGTTTGGACGAACATGAAATTGTTCAGCAAGTTGTCTGCAGGTTTGGCCAGCCTCAATAAAATAAATAATAATAAAAATAATAAAAATAATAATATAATAATAAATAATAAATAAATCAATAAATAAATAAATGCAACCATTAACTAGAAATTTATGTTTTACAGCTTTAAATATTTATTGTTTGTCAATCAATTAAACCCAATCAACTATGATTTGACTGTTGAAATTGACCTATCAGCGTTAAGAGGGTGACGTGCTGCTGCGGTAAGAGGGAAACAGGGCCATTTAACTAGAGGAGTGCTTGCTAGCCCAAATGATGCACATACATGTAGGAATTATGCAAGCTGTAATATTGTATAGGGTGTAGCACATGACAAACCTAGTCACCCCATGGACACAAAAATGATACGTAATCCTGCCCTGCTTAAAGATGATCATTTTACAATAGGTTGGGTTAGTTTGTCCTGTTATAGTGTTATTCCGTGCTGTGGTGACACAGACAGCTTTTATAATTTGAACAATGTAATATATATTTGTTTTTAATTTAATGGATGCGTGTTGCTTTATTAGATAAATATTTGGGTCATATTGAATTTGTGGTCCAAAATTGAGACCAAAATTTGTTATTTAAAAATGCAGAACAAATTAATAAAAATAATAACCTGAAAAAAGCTTGTATCGGTTAATTGCTGGCAGCCCTGTAGGCTATATGCAAATTGTTTTGAAACTTTCAAATATTATTATAGGTTTTAGAATAACAAATTTAATCCAACAAAACAAAATAATTGGTGTTGTAATTATTTCGATCAAAATGATACTCATAAATCAACTGTGCCCGCTAATGTTAATGATGTCCATTAACATTAATAAAACATGCTACCTAATGTTTGTAATGAAAATTTTTTAAGGTTAGCTTATATGTTAATATTTTGTTATGTAAGCTAAAGATGTAATACGTGAAATGCATTCGACGTTATACTGAATTACTGTAACGTTACTGTTACTGCAAATCGATTGTTTGCCTCGAGAAAGCTTCAAAACTGCGTCTGTCCAAGGCTGCAACTAGGATAGCCGAACCTCTCCTATCTTTCGTACTTATAGTTCTGCCGATAACCGCTACGTCGACCGCATGCCTAAATTGATCCATTCAATATAAACCTAATCTGCTTAGCGATTTGTTCCCGGCATCATGCACTTTTCTTACTTTTTGAATGCCATTAAGAAAATATACGAATCATACAAAATTCAAACACGCCGAATAAATGTTGCAGTAGTTGACGATTATTTACTTTTCTTACGAAAAACATTTTGCATGTTAATATTCGTTAACAATAGATTTTTTTTAAATTGCAGTCTGCACAAATATAACTTGATCGTAGGCCTAATTCAAATATACTGGCTGAGTTGTGCGCGTATGTCGCAATATTCAACTCATATCAGATGCAGCGCTGTCAAATTTTTAGTGTGAATTATTATAACATTTCACTATAAATGAATCGTTTTAATCATAGATATATAATTGTTTATCTATATTAATGATATTATTTAT
Organism: Coelogynopora nodosa; assembly: GCA_034780555.1. NCBI lineage: Eukaryota > Metazoa > Platyhelminthes > Proseriata > Coelogynoporidae > Coelogynopora > Coelogynopora nodosa. The sequence goes on along the minus strand of JAUZND010063485.1, from coordinate 12,348 downwards.
ATTATTTATATTATTTATATTATTATATAATTGTCTTATTATAATACAACTATTATATCTCTATGGTTTTAATTAACTTAGCATAAATAATTAGTTTAAAGTTATTTTACGAAACATATAATAATAGAAATCGATGAAATTGTTTTATATACATAATAAAAATTCAACAAAAACTATAGTTAAACAAAAAGTATTCAATGATTTTTTGAAAACAATCATTTTAGTTTAATAATAATTTACTTTATGAAGTTTAAAATAAATATTATATATTATAAAACCTTATAGAAAATTATTTATTTTTTGTTTGTATCACTATTCCTTGAGTCTATGGAGCTATTGCCTATACTTAGAGAAGTAATTAAAGTATCGTTTTACATTCGGAAAATGAGGGCGTTGATGAGTCCCACAGACTAATAGAATGACGAACCAATCAGTAAATTACTATTATTAAATTTATATATTTTAATCTAGATAATTTGTTTTAAAAGCTGTACAACTTAAATAATAGTTAAACCGTTTACTTTTGGATACTATAAATAATTGTGTTATACTGATATGCACTTATTTAATTATTTGCGTTTATGAAGGATTGTTTAACAACAGATTTTTATGTTTATTTGTAGGACTATACTTTATTATTTATTCTAATATATGATGATGAACCTTTACATTGTAAATTCGGTATTGGTAATGTTTTTTGTGTTTTTAAATTTGGAGGGAAACTAAATAACTTTCATTATATTAATATTATGCGATAGAAAATAATGTTATACAAAGTTTATTTTACATTTTTGTTTCCAATTAAACAACAGAATCTATTATATAATTTTTTTATTGTGAAAAATGTGAATTTTTCTTTTGACATTGTAATATAATATTATATTTTACATCATGGCTTATGATTTAAAATAACAAAATAATATGTAATTAACTAAATTAATAGTTGTCAACCAATATCTATTAGATGCATTTAATTACATTTAGTATATAACATTAAATATTATATGTTAATATGTTACATGAGTCTCTGTAATTTCACATTCCCTGATATGTACGTATATTTTGTGTATCATACCACAAAAATTGTACCAAAAATAAACTATGCCAAGTATGCTCAAAGTAATCTGCAGAAAAAATATATAACTAACAATATATATCAACATATGAAAATAATCGAGGTTGAGAATTGAAACATATAGCGATATAATAGTACATGGAGCATGTTTTTACTGACCATTAAATTATGATGATATATGATACTTATCAAAAACCAAGAGCAGATTTTATAAAAAAGTGCAACGCTAACCCCAAAAATTTAATAATTGGCCAACACTGAATTACTTAATTAGTACATTATCATAATTAAAATGCTGATTTTTTCCCCAAAACTCTTACGATAAGGCTTAAAAATATTGAATTACGGACACTACTAACTTGATCTTCGATTTGTTATGAATAAAATTTATACATAAAAATAAAATAAAATTGAAAATAACTTAATCAATAATCACTTCGTTCATCAATACGTTAAAAAATAGATTAATTACATTTTATTACAATTAAATTTTCCATTATTTAAGTAATTGCATTTGATAGATTAATGTAGTCATTACGATTATGATTTTTGTTTTAATTGTTAAATTTAGATGTTTCTTGTTATTATAACGAGTAGAATATAAATGTAAATCGAATAATTATTACTTATTATATGTTTATGTAATGGATAAAGGATGGCTAAAAAAAATCCTGAAAATAATGAGGGCAATTGTCTTGTCAAGTTAAGTGCCTGATAGATTATCAGGAATTTTTAAACAGGCATAATAAACAGTAAACAATTAGTATACAGGCATACTTTAAATTTGGATAACAAAACATATTTACTTTTTAAAATAATTCTGTATTAACTTTAAATAAACAAATTAGAATTTATGATAATATCTATACAGTTCCATAATTCACCCCCATGGCAATTCTTTGAAGTCTGACCATTACACAATACTATGGAGATACTTATAGAAGACAGATGGATAACATTTAACGATTCTATTGTTATTGAAAACAACTTTGACAATAATTCTACGAGTGCCTATATAATCCATTATACTAAGAAACCTGAAATTTTAAATCAAATTTTAATTTTTTTATTAATTGCGTTTTTGTGATTTTAATCAATCATAATTATTGTTATTTTGCTTTGTGTTTTTGATTTTTATGATAATTATTACTTCTCTAATTATTGATTATTTTCCGGCTAAATATTTAGTCCATTAAATTATATTATAAATCTATGCAGGATACACACATATTATGTAATAAAAAATAAATAAGTCCGATATTTGAAACTTATTTGAATTATTTAATATTATTATTATAACTAATTGAAAATAGTTATTTCGGATAACTTCCTTGAACACTATAAAATTAATAAAAGCATTATAAATTTATGGACTCATATTTCAAATATGTGAACATATTTTAAATTCGAACAAAATGATTATATATCAATTGTTGAAAAAATTAGAATTTATCAATCTTAAAAATCAATGGGCAATATAGATATAACTAGGTCGATAACTATAGTAGTATTTAAGTCAAATGTTGGTTGAACCTAGAATTAAACACACCACAGGTGTACCTACTTGTTATCAAAAGAAACGCAATTTTATGGAGAATGTCAGAAAAAAGCCCAAGACTCAGATTCTCGGGGAAAAAAAGTTATGTACATTTTGTATGAAGGGTTATAAATCAAATTTTCAATAGAAATTACCACTACGTTTTCGGTGGTTACAATGGTTTTTCTCCTAAATATAAGTCCAAAAAACTGTTTAAATGTATTATACATATTAGTATGTAGAACTAAAGAAAGCATACAAAAGCAAAGAATAATTACAACTACAGTATGGAATACTCTATTCTAAATGTTCAACAACCGCTCAAACAAATTGCCATCACTCTATTTCCTCCTGCTCATCATTGCTGCTGTCTTGTTTGTCTTCAGCATTCGCAGAATCGTATCCTCGACAGTCACCACAGGCTGTTACGCAGTTAATTCCCTTGCTGCGGCATGTGCACAGATTGGAGCTGCACGGGATTTTTCGACACAATGAACACATTTCAACAGATCGTCAGGCGCAGGAACATGTATAGAGCAGTAAATCAAATGCAACTGTTATTTGGGTAAATTTAAAAAAAATAATTTCCACTGTGTTGGGAAAAAACATACTTACGTCAACTCGTACTTAAAGTAACTTGCCATGTCTTCTGGTCTTTCCTGCAACACGGTAAGCCTTGTAAACAGCACAAGAGGATCCACGTGAACAGTTTGATGGTCGATGAGCACGCCTTTTTTCAAAATTGACAACTTTTTAGTTTTCTCACTTCGCTTGACTGAAGCGTGTGAAACAGAAACACCATCAAGCTTACTTTGAATGGGGTTTAGCTTTGTCACATTTACGCCATCTGCAGAGGCTGCCGTCAGCCCATTTTAAAGGGATTTCAGCTGTTTCTCATCTGAGTCAAATGGACTTTGCAGGGAAACCAGATCTTCATCAGATCTTGCAAATCCCTATTGCATTGGCTAAAGGTGACTTCTACATGTTGTTCACTAGATCTGAGTCAAACCAGACTAATTCATGCCAGGCACTGGAGTCAATCCTCCGAGATTTATTAGCAATTTCTTCAAGATTTGTTCAATCGACAAGTCTGTCCAGAGCCCAGCCTAATACCGTCTCTTCGCCTGACCGAGAACAGCTTGTTTACCGCTAGCTGTTGATAAATACAGTTGTTTCTAAGGCAAGCTTTCCTTTTCCTGCACATCTTTGCTTTAAAGCAGTGAGGTGCATCTTCCAATCAGTGTTTCTCTCATCTCGAATAAATTTCCTTAAAAACGGCAATATAGTCAGTATACATCAACCAAAGTGGGATTTTGTTCATGAGTTTTCTTTCATATGTTCCATTCGAGTTTCAGAGCAAGTGCCAATTTGTCTAAGCTTTCTCTACATTCAGTGGCTTCTTCTGCTATTTTCTCTGTCATAAACTTGTTGCACATGTCCTATTGTTCATCTACATGAGATTAATTTAATTTTCTGGTATTGGAACTGTCAAACACGGAGTCTTGTAAGTCACTGTCGTCTGCAAGGAAGCTTGGATGTTTCTTCTTCTCGAACAATTTGTCTTACAACATCACTTGGGAAGAAAACCTCCATAAGCCGCATATGCAGCGCAGCATCAACAAGCATATTTCCTCTCAGTGATCCCGCAATTGCTTTTCCGATCATTATGTGTTCAACCTCATTTTTGCAATAGATCCTGTGGAGTGCGACTTCCAAACCAGAGCCTTCCATCAAATCTCCTATGCTGCCTAAAAAATTCACCAATGTGTGGAACCCAACCAACCTGCAAACGGTGTTCATTGACCTATAAGTGATTATCTCCATCGCTTTGAAGTAGAGATGCTTGTCAAAGGTTACACAAGGAACACTTATGTCGAGTTTATTTGATTTGTCTAAAATGCAAAGAAGAACTGAATAGATAAAATAGTAGTCAGATGGGTTTAGGTTGATGATTGGGAGCATTGTCGTTATAGATTTAGGAGGACGAATTCCAACAGATTATATAAAACAATACCAATTTGCACGTTGTTTGCCTTGTACTTTGGAGAAGGCAGCAGACTGCCACAGCAGATAACGTTTTAGTAAATATGGTGACACCATCATTGTTTCAAGTAACTTTTTAATATGGCGAAACACTTGTGTTGTAACACAGTTGTAACTGACCTCAATACAGAACTAATTTGCATGTTATACCAGCTGATTAGAACACTTTGTTTGTGCCAATTTCGTTGCTCTTGAGCAGTTTCTTTGGTCGTTGTACTTGCTGATCATCACCGTCAATTTCTTGTTCTGGGTGGCTAGTAGGTACTATCATCCCTATTCCATGAAAAGTTTCTTTCCCATCTGGAGTTCTTATGTTGTGGTCTACATTGTCTGCCACGAATTGTGTAAACTTACCAGTGAAGGTTTAAGGGAGAACATTATTGGAATTAATATTGTAACCACTGACTGTTTGTACTTTGTAACTTCTGTGTACGACAGGGAAAAACCTAGTCTGGATAGCTCATCAATTAGCTACTTTTAATTAAAAATAGTGTTTATTTCAATTGCAAGGCCAAATATAAGAGGTAGAGTCCAATACTTCCTTGCTTAACTTAATATGAAACAAGAGACTTTATGAAAATTTGGAGGATGTTTGGTAAGTAATCTATCCAACTTCCCTTGACAGTATCTTCTGTTGGGTAAAAGCTTTGCTGCTGCAAGAATAACACGCTCGGTTTCATCTTCAATATTGTTTTTATTTTTTTCATATCATTTGTCACTTATTACTTAATTTGCCATGTTTTTTCGCATTTCCAGTGTTTTTGGTAGAATACAAATGGTCACCGTAATTTTTCTTAAGCTATTTTTCTAAACATTTGGCACTGTAACCCTGATCAAGGTTACCCCCTGAGAGTTCCACCATCTTACTATGTAAGTCAGAAACAGTGATTAGTTCTCCTTGGCACTCCAGATATGCACAAGCTTGCTCAAAGTAGAGTTGAACATCTGAATCTGGCGGTCGTCCTTGTTTTCCATTTTCAGCTCCAGCGTCAGTGATGTTAAACCGACTGCGGCATTGATCATGTTATCTGACCTCAGCCTGGACGAAGTCAAAGCAAGATAGTTAAAGATCTTCTTGGGCCTTTTTCGGCCTATTTGTCGTTACCTTTCTTGACATTTTCATTGCAAAATTGAATAACTTTGTCTCTTGCCGGAATAGTAAAAGCTCTGTAAATTTTATCAATGTATGCTTCGTCACCACAGTAGAAACAATAGTTTTCCAACTAAATAAACACACCAAAGATCTTGTCTTTGTGCTCTCTCCTTTTCGTTGGCTTCAAAAGTTTTTTAAATCACGCCTGCAGCTTGCTTGCACTTTCACTATCTTTGGCTGTTGACTTGTCTTTTGTTGGCAAAGATAAGTATGCAGATCTATGTGATTTCGCTTTAATAATAATAATATTATTTAATATTTTTTATAATACAGCTATTCACAAAGGGGACTTTAAGATGTCAGCCATGGCAGAACACTACAATAAATGTCACAATACCCAACACATACAAAATGTTCCTTTTACTGCAAAAATTTTAGAATATGCTAAAGATCACCCTGACAGACACATTAAAGAAGCTATTCACATCCGTCATGATATGCCAATAATTAATCTGGATCGCGGATGGATATCTATATGTTCTAAAGTTGTATAGAAATAACATTATGCAATTTTATGTATAATAATATCTATCTACAGTATACATATAGTTATCGATTTACTTATCTATATTCCTATTGATTTTTAAGATTGATAAATTCTAATTTTTTCAACAATTTATATATAATCATTTTTTTCTTGCATCAACTAATCTTTTTGTTTGAATCTAAAATATTTTCACATATTAGAAATATAAGTCCATGCATTTATAATGCATTTATTAATTTTATAGTGTTCAAAGAAATTATCCAAAATATATATATAATTGAAGTTTTAACTATCGGACTTATTTATTTTTTATTATATTAATTATGAAACTTCATAATACCCACAATTAAATACTTAAACATATTATGTAGTTTTAATTACTGAAATTATTGTTTTTAAATAAAAGTTATTGAATGAGTATTGATTCATTTGTTAACCCAATCTCTATGATTACTAAACATTTAAAATTTTAAAAGCGTAGAATTTGTAGAATAATGAAGTTTTTATTATGAGTATAATTTATTACATATCTAGCTAAAGCATTATGATGACGAAACAGCCACAATGCATATGCATAATATTGAAAAATGAAAGGGATCAATTAGCGCGTAAATACAATAAAAACTATAGTGTACTAGACGAAAATGTCAGTTCTGCACTGCATAGGTGTGTGTGCACTAGAGACACATTGGTAAACACGCCCATTTATAGCACATGTGCTATATCCACTGTTACTAGTATGAACAATTCTTCTGCTAACAATATCTCTGAAGGCACAAGTTCTCCAATTCATTGCCATGGTTGTGCCAGTGTTAGTAGAGACGACAATATCAAAACAAATATTTCTGAGACTACTGTTTCAAATAACAACGATAATAATGCTTGTATAATTCCCGAAAACCCAAGCTCGCTAATACATTGCTGTGACTGTGCTAGAGAAGATCTGTTCAACACGGCTATTAATGACACGTGTCTTACAACTAATTATTTGAACGATACCACTGAGGATAATGATACTGATGTTGTCAAAACAATCCCTGAAGACGTGAATTCTGCAGAGCACTGCTGCGTTTGTGCCAGGAACACACTGAAACCCCCACCGCTTTGTGACAGTTGTGCTACATCATCGAGAATTAGTAAAAATGACACTACTGCCAGAATCTTGTGCGTTAATAGTAGTCATACCGATTTTCAACCTGCCAATGTCAATGACAAAATGAAAAGGTTGGGTGCATATGACTCTACCATTGGTGAATCACCTCTTGATTATTGCTTGTGTGCTCGTTTAATGAAAGAAAAATGCATGTGTAATCGTTTTAACTATAAAATTGTAGACGGCTTAAATAATTATCATAGACAATACGAGGGAGCGGCATCAAAGTCCGATGTTGGTAAATCATTCAATACAGGAGATCACACATGTAATGGCTGTAAACATACTCAGCCTGATATTGAAATGAAGAGAAACGGTGATATGTGCAAAAATTGTATGAATTTTAACAGACATTCTGAAAATCCTAACTGCCAAGCCAAATTGGCTACTAAACCTGGACACTTTGGCAATGAAGAATGGACACCATCATGCAATGATCAATTTTGCTTTTGTCACAGATTAAAGTTTTCAAAAGAATAGTGAAACGCCTTCCTACTATCAGTGATGATAGTAAATAATGACTATTATATGCTATCAAAAATAACACATTTCATCGCACTACTTTATATGTACACTTTAATTTTTTATTTAATAAATTATATATTCTTTCAAAGCAATTTGGTATTAACATTTTTATTTGTATGTATACATTTTTATAAATATAAGTTTATTGTGAAGCATGACATACCCATAATAGAATATACAATCGCACGTCGTGTATGTTATGTTTAACATTTAAACTATAACATTTAAATTAATATGAACAAAATTAGGCATTTCTTACGCTTCGAGCAAAATAAAATTTAAAAAATACATAATTATTATAATTTTTTGAAGTTACAAATTTTAAAAATAACTTGGATTTGCCATGTTCGAAAATCTAATTAGGAAATTAGCATCTTGCAATGAGCTTAAAATGTATAAAAGATATTGACGACGATCACCTATTTTCTCAGTGGGACTCCTAAAAGGAAATTGTATTTTGATATTCTGACATCATTTTTGAAAATCTATATTTTTCAAAATTGAAATGGTTGTTGTATAGTTCGGTTATAAATTTTATATCACTCATATTTTACTATAATTTATAACTAAAATATAATAAAAATAAAATTATATTTAAAAAATGTAAACATTTTGAGGAGTCATTATTATAATATGTGTATTTGATTATCATTTATAAAATGTAGGTGTGTATGGGGTAGGGGAGAGAAAGGAAAGTAAGAGGGTAGAAACGAAAGCACATATCAGAAGTGGGGGTAAATGGTATAGGGGTGGGGTTGGGGGTAGAGAATAGACGATAGAAGGGGGGTGGGATCGGGAGGACGCCAAACGTACAATAGATAGTCAAACCGATCATTTTATTACTACACATTGTATCCCCACTTCTTTAGATTTTTTAACATAAAGTTTCAATTAGCGTATAACAACAAAATACTACAACTGAATTATTATTTTACGTTTTATGAAGTTATGATATAAATATTATACATATATAGATTCAATCACCTTATTCATAAAACAATTTTATTCCTTATTCATACTGTTTTATAATTAATATTTATTAAACAAATTGGAATAAAACGTTATATTCAGAATCCAAATGCAATTTGCGTATAAAACATTATGTTGCAATTTTACAAATTTACTCTTCCATTCCAAATTGTATAATTTTATTTATATCATTTATTACAGTACACTTTTAAAACTTCAAATGACTTGTTTCAGTTATTAAAATATTGACTTTTACTCATTTTGTCGTTATGTAATAATTCAAATGCTTAGTTGCATTTGTTTATTATTTATTTATTAATTGTTTGTATAAATAACAAATTTATATATATTTTTATATTAACAACATTTTGAATTTTACTTAAAGTATTGCACTTCAGTTATAACCTAAATTGAAACAGATTAAAAATTAGTATTTCTGAACATTGAATGTTATTAAAATGGATGAGGAATCTTATTGCAAAGATTGTATCACTCAATCTCAAAATAAACAAATAAATGTGACAAATAATAAAAATACAACAGCAGAGGATGTCTGTACTTGTCTTTGTTCTTGCTCTGATAACAACTCTCAAAATGCAGGTAAAGTACGTACATGTTGCTCTCCTCGAGGCAGTGAAAACCCTCATCAAAGGCAGAGTGAATTCTGCAATTGTTATTGTGATTGCCCTGACAACAATCAGAAATGTTCAGCTGACGCATGTGAAAGTAGAAAATTATGTAATTGTACTTACAATTGCCGTGACAACTTTAAGCAATCTCAAAATATAAGTAAATATTGTGCTTGTAATTGTGCTTGCCCCATAAACAACCCTCAGGGAGATTTCTGTCGCTGCAAACATAATGTTAATAAAAGACAGAGATGTAAAAGACAGAGATGCGTTTATCCTAAAAGTGAACCAAGTGAGTTATAAAATATGTTTGTTTTGATTGTTAAAATGTCACAATTAAATATGAATCATGACTTACATAATGTGGTTGTTAATGTTTTTACTTAATCAGTTGAACATGCAATTATGTGTGTTATGGATGTTATTTATATATTCATATATATATTCATATGGATGATATTTATATGTATATGTGCTTTATTCTTTTCTATTAGTATTTTTTAATTTATTTTAACAAAACATTAATAGATAAGACCTTATAATGTAAACTAATAATAATAGGTAAAGTAATACAATAATAACAAATAATAATCTAGAAAATGATGGACAGGATAAATATCAAAACAAAAATAATGTATTCTTTTATTGATATTGATACAATCTGTAATAAGTGGATGATTTTGCAAAGATATTGTCTGGTAAAACTATAATGAATATAATTGTAGATTACATTGCCAATAAAGAGAATCCGCTGTGCGTATTATACTGGAAGCAACCCAGGAGATAGACATTTTTATATGTTGTTGTTCTCCTAAAATATTGAAAACAATAGACAAAAGTTAATGAAATATCTTTGTAGGCTTTATATTCAAAATAATCAATATCGATCAGAATGTTTATAACCATAGGCCATATAGGTAAATTAATTATATACATTGTGATATAGGCCTTTTTTGTATTGCAAAGATGCCTAATTCTCAATTATGACTTTGTGAAATAAATTTCGACACATTATTTACACAATTATCTGTCGTTACCTTGTGTCGTTTCTTAATTTATACGTGTATTTTTAATATAAATAATATTGTTTGATAAAAAAGAAGTTATTTTCAGTAGTTTGAAGTAGAAGGAAAGTAACCAATACTTTGCAACGGATGATAAGCTTACTAAGTTTTTAATAATAAAATGTACTTTAGAATAATATTAAATATAATTTAATTGATATCATTTAAAAAAGAGAGTTGTATTCACCTGAATGAACATAACTTGTCATAACGTTCCGTAATGGTTATAACTCTTAGTTATTCATACAGATATCTTTTTTAACTAATCAACTTATCAAAATGTAATTATAGAAAAACTACTTTCAAAATTGTATATAAAATGAACAACACTTAAACGAGATTTACCTGTCTTGATAATCTGGATTACATCTGTCCAGAATCTTTGGTGGTTAAAACATAACCTCTCATATTTCAATTATTATTATTACAAAATTACAACTGTCAATCCATAAATTAAAATAAATAAATCAAAACTGTAAAAAAATAGAGTTGTTAGATCACGGGTCTCAAGACAAGATCACGGAGGTGGTGCACTTCGGAAAGAGAATCGGGAGTCTCACGCTATTCCAGGAGACGGTCGATATACAAAGTTCTATTCCCTCTGTCTGCCGCTAACTGATTGAGATGAGCACCAAATCAATATTTCTAATTTTTGTCTGCTCATATGATGCGGACAGCTAACTTCAGGCATTTCATTTTCACTGTCTGTCTCGCCATAGGAACAGAGACTCTTTTGTAGAGATTAGTTTTGGGGATCTTCAGAAGCTCTTAAAGCTAGTGAAAATCGTTATCCTCTTGAGTGTGCATAATCAATTTCTCATTCCAGAGAGTCCGATTAGATCTACGACTCAGAGTCACAACCTATGGAGCCTAAACTTTATACAACAGTTCTCATCAAAGAAGACGCAAAAGTTGGCCTCGTAATAAATTGCACCAAAAACGAAGTGTACTCCATAATACATTGACAACTACTTCCCTAAGTGCGTAAACTTTACTTATCTGAGTTGCTCAGTCCCAAATTCATCAAGCGACTTCATACGTCGTCGAGAACTAGCTAGGTAACCAGTTCATCTTCTGAAACCAGTGTTCCAATACCTCCCAGACGCCTTATGAGTAAATTTTGTCTTCTATGATGAGACTGTTGTATAGCGTTTAGGCTGCAGAGGTTGTGGATGACAGTATGTAGAACCCGGTCATTGGAATAGCTCAACGAGATATTTTTCTTTGGATGTCGACTGCTAGTTTTACCATCTCCATAGAGTTGCTTAATGAAGTTCTCTAACGCACCATTTAACTGTAATAAAATTCATGTTTAGAATTTAATGTGGAATCTAACACTGTATCAATATTTAATTCAATTCAAATTAAGTCTGGAAAACAATATTTTTTAGGACAGTATAATTTTTTCAATAATGGTAATACAATTATTCGTATATTTTACGCAAAATGAACAATTTTGGGATGTTTAATTCTTAAATTATTTATTATACATTATTATACATTATTAGGCCTATACATTATTATACATTATTATACATTATTATACATTATTATACATTATTATACATGATTATACATTATTATACATTATTATACATTATTATACATTATTATACATTATTATACATTATTATACATTATTGTACGCTAATGCACTCATTTTCCTATCTAAACTCAATATACATAAATCTAGCATTCCACGCTAAAATATCG
>JAUZND010063474.1:0-17902 GCA_034780555.1 Coelogynopora nodosa | reverse complement strand
CTCACATGTGTTCAGACAATCAATATCTCACTTCTGTTCAGACAATCAATAGCTCACATGTGTTCAGACAATCAATATCTCACATGTGTTCAGACAATCAATATCTCACTTCTGTTCAGACAATCAATATCTCACATGTGTTCAGACAATCAATATCTCACTTCTGTTCAGACAATCAATAGCTCACATGTGTTCAGACAATCAATAGCTCACATGAGTTCATACAATCAATATCTAACATGTGACAAGTGCGTCAAATTAAATATTATCATCCACAAGATCAGCATTTCGTAAAACTGATTTGGTTTTAATTCAGTCAGACTAATTATAATAGTCAATTTGTCAATGTTTCAAAAATTGCAGTGAAATATTAAACGAACCATAGTGTTTTTTTATATTCCTGTATTATTCAAGAAAATGCACATGTGAGATTTTGAACTGACAACGACGACTATCTTAAAACATGGTATTTTGGGTATTCAACATATCTCTATTTTTCTTAAGAGTAGATGGCCAGTATTAACATCTAGGCAGCCTGCAAATATAGCTTTTAGAGAGTGGAAAGAACATTACAACCACTAGACGTATCTATGTGAAAATAAGAAATTGCAGTCATTATAAAGGTTCATTCATACTTGTTATCTCAACTTAACTTTGGGAAGTTCATAAGCAATTTAGCTTGTAACTATTGGCTTACAATAGAAGCAATAGAAGCAATGTTAACAAATGACTATAAACAATTAGTTATAACCACCATATATCTATAAAATATATTAATGAATTAAACTGCTAGTTGCACTTGAATACATTCACCAATCAAACATACAACTAACAAATCACACAAAACGAATAAATAAAAAGGAAATATAAATATTATGTTTTAATACAACATAAAAGTAGAACAAAACATTTTCATAATCAATCATTCATATTTTTAATTTGCTGTACGTTTTATTAAATACAAACTTTATAATATACATTATGTACCATATGAATTAAAAAAATATGCTTTTATGCTAAACCATATTTTTCAAGAATATTAAAGATTTTCCGGACATCATTTTACTCCAAGACTTTCCAGACATAATTGTACTCCAATACAGTGTAAGACCGCAGGAACAACGTACAGAAGGTCCCAGCATGCGCACCCAACACTCACGCTGCACTGTGGCCTCAGCGGTAACACTGGGGAAGATGTCAACCCGTTGGTGCTTCTCAATAGGCATGTTGGCGCGCACAGAGGCCAACACACTCAGGTCAAGGTCGGCGTAGAGGAGCTGGCCCTCCTCGGGACACACGGCGCTGTCTGCTGGGGGGAACTTGGCCAGATGCCGGCCCCAGGGGTCTACAACCAGGCACATGGAGGGGTCCTGACGTGGGTTGCGGGGAGAGAGATTAGTAGGGAGTAGCGGTACTGTAGAGATAACAAATCTAGTGAGAATAATCCCCAATATGTTGGAGCGAGGGAATTCTCATCAAAGAATTTTAAATATATCCATATTATATGATATATAATATTCATTTCATATTATTCCAGAGGTGGGGTGAGGGGTTGGGTTAAATTTATATTAGGCGCATTATCTATGCTTATCTCGAAAATAGAAAACAAAAATACATTATTATTAAGGGAATTATAGCTCTGACAGAGCAGAAGGATATTAAGTTGAATTTAGTGAATTTACACTTACATTTAGATGACATGTACACACTTGTTATTGCTTTAGATACTCTTTTGCCCCGGATCTGCGCATGACATAAAATGAAGATTTTTACATGACCTCCCATAAATGCTTAGCACAATAATTGTTTCTATTGTTTCCTAACAGCGTTTTATCCAATCAGCAATCACAGCAAGAACCCCATCTGAATACTTCATTTTGTTCCGCTGCTTCTGCTAAAACTTGAAAACTTCTCCAGTTTAAATGGGTTTAAATTTTGTTTTCCATATAGTAGAACACATAGTTTTCAAGAATCAGTGAATCGAGATATTATGCCGCATATAATAAACATTTGAGGAGGCGTAAATGGTATAGGCTAAATACGGATACCGGATCAGTTAAGTTATGGTTAATTGTTTTCTCTCAGCTTGCTCACATATGAATAATGTAATTTCATCAATTTATAGTGTTGTGAGATATCAACAAATAGTATTGATCACTCGTCTATCGACCTGATTAACTTTAAATAATCCCAAAACTAACCTCTAATATGAGACATAAAAAAATATTTAGAAACAAAACAAATTTTGCCCTCGAAATTGCTATTGTCTTATGAAAACAGCAAAGGTGTTAACGGTGCGTGTTCCTTTCGCCAAATCCTAAACCAGTACGTCATTAAATAATATCTCAAACGCTGAGATGTCTGTCGCGTCGAAAAACGTTCTGCTACTGATATCTTACTGCAACATATAATTTATCGCCTGATCAGTTGTGCGCAATTGTATAACAAGACATATATATAATATAAGAATTTGTAAAATACGAATCGTCATTTTTATAAAAATACTTTACTATAAATTTATAATTGAAAAATTATTTCACTTAATTGGAAAGAAAATATCAGAATGCTATAACTGCACCTGGAACCAGTTTAAAAAAACTGTGTATGTCTATTTTTATCTAATAAATGTGGTCCCAGTTTAACAGCTGAGAGTTCTTTTGAACATTCAGTTGGTAAAATAAACGATACGTTCTATGTTTCTCCACTTATGGGGAAAAAAATTGATTAAAGGAAATGGTACGTGCATACAATATAAACGATACATAGACTTGTTACAAGCTAACAATTTGTTACAAGTATTAACGATTAAAAAATTCACTTTTTATTCAAATGTTATTATATTATTATATATCAATTCCATACGATATAATGAGAACCAAAATAAATTGATTTAATATAGACTGAACCAGAGGTGTGATTCAAAACAGGTTGTGATATTTACTATTAACATCTAATTGTTTTTTATTTGAACATTTTACAACAAAATAGGAATAAGAATAAATACGTATACAAACCAATTATTATTGGAACAAGTAGAACAACATGTAATCCATAATTCAAAATGCAATGGAGTATAATGCTGCAGTATGCCTGGGTTCAATAATGATTTTAAACCGTATAAAAGATTTTAAAAAGTAGTCTCGGAGTTTATGTAAAATTTATCAAATTATTTTAGTGAGTATGTATTTAGTCTATAAGGCTATAATTATATATATTAATTGAAATACACCAACTAACTGTGTTTATCTACTGTATGTCGGCAGTTCAATAAGTGATACAGGATAACACATATCAGCGTAAAATCGCTTGTTTTGGTCAACGCATAATTTTTTTCATTATATAGGCATTTAAATTTAATTGAACGTTTAACCAACCTGTTTCAACTCTGTCTTATCATTCCTATGCTCAAATATTAATAAAGGTAAAATCACTGTATATGCTATCCTATTATACTTTTGCAGTGTTCGTTGGAATCTTATTGATGTTTTTATGAATAAATGTAATTTTAAGTTGCCTTAGTCGCAACAGCTCCAAATTACTATTAGTTAGATCCGCGTGTGTGAAAACACACCTTTCTTCAAATCCAAATTTTAATTTGTAATTGAAATAATGACATGGATTACTATTTAAAAAGTAGGCAAGAAATTTATAATAATGGTGAAGCAATAGCCCGCGATTCAATATATACATTGTATTATGATATAGAATAATAAGACCGTAAGAATTAAGCGGTTATGAAATTCCAAATAAAAGTTTATAGTATTTATTATACTCTAGTATCATTTAACGTATATCTTTCAATGTCAGTTACAATACACACAGTGCATTATCTGGATAAATGTTATTGTCACATTCATTGGCTCTATATCATGTTGACCTCTTTTTAACTTATAGCAAAATTAAACTAGAATAATAATCAAATTAATACTTAAAAAATACAATATTAGTCAACAATGTAAGAAAACAATAATTGTTCCAGAATTGGAGAACTTCTAATATTAATGTATCAATTTAGTATAGAAAATGTAACAATCGGAATATCCTGCAGTGCTGTAGAATAATACTTCGAGATATCGCATAGCTTTCTAAACCAAATTTAATTTAAACTTTTACCTTAAACTTATATGTATATTTTAAGTATATTAATATTTTATTTAATACAGTATTTAAATTTTTAATTATCTGAATTATATTAATGGTGGGGGCTATCCAAAATGTACATACGCTCATATTTTCAAATTGTTTTCAAATGCTTAAAAATGTCCCAAAAATAATTGTCCCCATACCAACATAAAATTGTAAATGATTTATCAAGTAGAACCACCACTTGGTTTAAATCACAAAATCGATATTTATTATATATATAGGCCTATATTATAGGTCATTCGACTAGTCTGGACTAGGCTATCTGGGATTCAGACTGTTCAGAGTTCTTAACGTGAAATTAACATTGATCTCATTAGGCACGTGGGGCTAAATGTAGTTACCATTTGAACTATAATATAACTAAACACACAAAATAGACCTAAATATAATTCAAGCGTCTATATTAAGCGTCCATTTAAACTTGATGTAATAGACCTAATTAACAGTTAATGCAAATGCATACCAACCAACAAATGTGAATCACATAGGTAGCCTAATGTTTAGACTGAACTGTTATTTATATTATCATATAACATCAAGACAGGAACAATAAAATAAAAATCAAGAAATAAAATTATAGGATGACACTCACGATCGAATCTGTCTGGTTGCATTATTTATTATCAAAGTTAATAATACAAGCTAACAGTAGAAGAAGACATTAAAGAAATTTGCCTAATTTATTGTTTTTGATAGGATCAAAAGAATTTATAAAGCGCAAACACAAGGCCATGCCCACTATGCAGAAATAAAAATATTCATAACTTTTCATATCAAAAGTCGCCATCAAATCAGTTATTAATTTGAAGTTAATAGAAAAAATATTGCCCACCAACATACAGACTAGATAATAACAGCAATAAATCACTCTATGAAAGAGCACTGCATAATTAAACTACCTAATTAGCTAAAGATAATAAAAGGGGAGCTGGTGTTAAAAACTGTACCTCACACTCAGTCAACGTCAAACAAGTCCTTCAATATAGTATAGTCTTGCTGCCTGTAGAACTTGATTAATGTTCCCGCTAGATATAAAATCGAAATTTAAATAAATATTGATATCTTTTCAGTGAAGTTCAGCTGTTATTTACTAATTAATGCGTTTACACGGTCGCATTTCCGTATTAGCAAAATATATTGACCATACAACATGGAAATATATGACCGTACGACATGGTTACTTAGACAACCATGAGTTACCATGAGCACGATTATAAATTTGAGTAAATACCAAGATAAAAATATATATATATATACAACTGCTAGATAGGAACGAAAGTATGCGCGAAGAGAGGTTCGAACATGTTCTGACAAAACTAACCACATGCTGACAACCCCTTTTGCCATCCGTAGTTCACTGGTAGAGAGCAAATTGTTATTAAATCTGCACCACGACTCCGATATATTTATCCAACTCGTTCTAAATTTTATTCTTTCCAGATTCTGGAAATGTATAGCAACTCAACTCAAAATAATGCTATAAAATTACACAATTATATAATATAATAAATATTATACAATGTAACATTATTAGTGTATATAGGCCTATATATACCAACAGTAATTATATGTCAACTGCCTTAATTTGTTAATCTTTTATTTTTAACTGTAATTTCCTTTTGAAGTTTAATTATAAAATGATATTTTATTGTTTTGAAAAAAAACGCGTTTGCTGGAGAGATTTCATACCATTTACATTAAATATTTATTTTATACTACAGGGTGTATCAGAATTCACCGTCCACTTTATAATTAAGAACGCAAAATTATTCCAATATAAAATTATTTTAATACATGGGTGCACTTCATAAATCAATACAAATGTCATAAAGATCATGATCATTACAAATGTTCAAAAAAATACAAATGATCAATATGGGTTCATAATCTTTTATTTTCATAATGGCCGCCATTTTCTTGTTGGCCGTGACGAATTCGTCCACGGGTCGAAGCACAAATGTTGTAACACGAAGTTTCATCAAATAACTGGAAAGCGGCGATTATTAATTCCTAAAGATGTTCAATGTCGCGAATTGGACGGTTATGTTTAAATACGGATTCCTTAATAATCACCCACACACCAAACTCCATAGGATATAAATCTGGACTCCGCGGGGGCCACTCTACCGGACCACGTCGACCAATCCATCGATTGGGGAATTTCTCATTGACGCGTTGTCTAACTGCAATTGCATAATGTGGAAGAGTGCCATCTTGCTGCCACCACATTTATTCTCCGTTAACAGCGGTATACATTTGAGGAAAACATGTGTTTAGCATATGTAAGTAAGTTTCACCATTCACTGTATTTGGGAAGAAATAGGGTCCAATAATCCTTCTTGGACTAATACCAGTCCAGACCATGATACCTTCACTGTTCACCGATCTTTCGAAGGTAACATACAAATTCTCCTCTCAATAAAAAACACCGGTTGTGGCGATTAATTTCACCGTTCAGTTTGAACTTTGCTTCGTCGGTCCAACATTTTTTCATATTGTCCTCAAATCTTTCAAGAAACAACTCAAAAAATTCGAATCTCCTGTCCGGGTCGTCTTCAGTCGGGTCTTGCACCAATCTTGAACGCCATAATTTAATTCCAAGTTTATGAATGGTAAGCCTCACAGTGTTCACTGATATATTCGTATCAGAATGAATTTTATTAGCTGTATGAATCGATCCACAGTTGGAAAGGTGCTATAGGTATATATATTGGTGCTTATATTGTAATAATTGCGTTCTTCATTTTAAACTGGACAGTGAATTCTGGTACACCATGTAGACGCATAATTTTTTAATTAACAAGCATTATATTTATTATATTTGATGTTTTATTAAAAAATGTCATGCTTGCTTGTTATGGAAATGTGTCATTTTCAAGAAAAAAATAAAAGGTTTAAATGCTGGTAAAGAAGTGGAAAAAAATAATTAAGTATCCACATTCCAAAATATAGAATATAATATAGGCTGATAATTATCTATAGAAACTTAATTTTATATGTTTTTACTTTATTTCAACGATTTACACTGATAACATTTTACTAACTTTTCTGGACATTTCCAGGATTAAAAAATTATATTTATATAAAATATGAATCATCTTGGAATATAAACTTCTATACAAGGTTGTATTGAATATTTGAGAAGCATATAATTAATGTATTATCTTTTAGTACAATATGACTGACAAACAAGGCGGAATTAAACTAATTAAAATTTGTTACAATACATTTATTTGCTGCAGTAATTTTTTTTTAAAGAAACAGAACATAATTTAGTTGAACAGTATTTAATATTTATAAGTATAAATATTTTTAATATTTACAGATTGACAAAATAAGAAAATTCAAGCAATGTTTTATGATTTTTGGAAAAGGTACAAAACAATTTCAAGCATATAAATTAAAAACTTAAATAATTTCACAACTGTTTCAGATTTTCCATGACCACGATAACCTCGTTTTAAGATGCATGCTACAATAAACAATTAACTTAACGTAAATTAATGCACTAATATAGTTTCGTTAAGTAGGCAGTAGGCTATAGTAAGCACAAACCAAGTTGCAAATGTGAAAAAAATATGAAAAATTCTAAAGTAAATTTTTAATGCTTTGAAAAAATAAGTGACTTCAATTATTTAAAGATAAATTTGTTAGACAATTAATTTAAATCTATCCAGTTACATTTTAACAAAAACAGTCGGACAACTAATTATAATTTAAAAAATACATACAAATTAAAACAGTATAGCCTATTATAAACAATAATTTGATTGTATATTGAATTTTTTTAAGTGTTGAGGAAGTACCGAAATTACAATTGAAAGAATTATTTAAGGAAAACCTAATTAAATATAAACGATGTGAACATATGTTATGGTTAAAAGCCTGAAAATATGATACTTTTTGTGTTCAATATGTTTTCTTGAAATAATTGTCGCAGTTCTCTGTATCTGCCGTTGTTGTTAATCTCAATTTAATTAGTCCTATTCTTCGATTTAAAATGCCAGTTTTTATCTCAACTTGATATCCAACCACGATATATCAGAAACAGGTTCTATCATATTTTGACTCAAATTAATGTAGAGCAAAACCATTTGCTGCGGAACGTTTACAAAAAACAACTAAGCAAATCGTGACGATCAATTTGGGGACGAAACACAAAGAATTGACCTCAATCCATAAAACCTCTCACTCTCTATACTCCCTCTGTGAGTGTGATAAATGTCACAAATTCCTCCACGCTCCAGTCTAACGGTGATTTCCAGTGTCACATTCGAGCACGCTTTTCTCTACTGATTCTCAGCGTACTACCTATATAATACAGTGTGCGATACAATGGTTTGCCTATGAATAAATTACACATACCGACCATAACATACAAGTGCATCAGGATCTTCTCCCGGGGCTTCTTCCCTTCACCACCAAGACAATGACGGAACTGTGGATTCACTCTTGTACTCTCTCTCTCACTTCCACCCCTTGGTTGTCATTCACAACGACAGAGTAGTGGCAGCTGGTTGTGTGGTAAACTTGTATATGATCCAAACCAGACCTGTGCCCCACAAAGTTCACACGGATGGGAAGGGGGTTGTCTATGACTATTGTTGGGAAACGCCGAGCGTGACTAAAACAGGCTTTTCTAACCCACAGCAAAGACGGAACTGATCAAAATTCCTCCCAATAAACAGAGAAGAAAGGGGAAGATAATGGTCGAGCACTCAATTGAATATTTCGCAGTTCAAAGGAAACGCATACCTATAGGCGATGACGTGTGCTGTGGGTAGAATTTCAATCAAGAAAATCAATATACCACAATCCACCTGATTCGGGATCAAAGATACCGACAAGAGTTGTTAATAGAAGAATTGTGTGGTACGGCGAGAAAGGACAAATCTTTGCTGAATTGTCGACATGCGACATTAAACGTTCAGAGGCTTTCCGTTTCTGTCTGATAGTCATATATAAAGATTATTAGAAAAATACCGTTTAATTTACAGCAATCCTATATAATATAAAACATTTAATATTA
The DNA here is from genome assembly GCA_034780555.1 of Coelogynopora nodosa. Lineage (NCBI taxonomy): Eukaryota > Metazoa > Platyhelminthes > Proseriata > Coelogynoporidae > Coelogynopora > Coelogynopora nodosa. The sequence goes on along the minus strand of JAUZND010063474.1, from coordinate 8,727 downwards.
TATATACAGCAATAATTTATTAGCATACTGTAATTGAGAAATGCAGTTCCATATATATAGTTGACAGAAATTAATCATCAATTAATCTATCAATATTGAAAATTTAGTTCAACAGCATAATATAATCATTTTTAAAAATAAATATCGTAATTCATATGTTTAGATATTAGTCGAATGTGTTTTACTTCAATTCTAAACAATATTTGTTTTACCACAGTCGACAATAAAATGGCGAACATATTCTCGACGCTAATATATATTAAACTATCGTAATTGAATAGTTATACTCTTTCAGCATTACCATTTCGACTACCCTTTCCATGTTCATTATTTATTATCATTAATTAACCAAAATCACAACAGTATTTAATACATAACTCTTATGAAAAATGGACTAAAACAGCTACACATTTTAGCATATACAATACAAGCCTATATAGATACGATATATTTAGGTAGAACGGATCGATAAGACAACATTGGAGCAGCATAGATAACTTTAAAAAAATGTTGCTGACATATCACAATTATTAATGAAACAATAATTTACAAAAAATAACCTCCATAATTCTAAATAAAAGATATTTCTGTTGGCTGTGATTATATTTACAATAGCTGACGACAATAAATAGTTATATGCACATATGTGATTATATATGTGATTACTCAATTCTAAATAAAATTTTTAAATATTAATTAAATCATACCTTATACAACTTCAAATTACAGAAAGGTCGTAATTTCGTAATTACAAAATTAAATACAAATTAAAAAATACTCCATACAATTAAAACATAGAATAGAATTAATTTGTGTTAACGCTAGAGTTATCATATAAAACCACTTTACCCTGCTAATAGCTGAGATAATTAGATTAATTGACCTTCTTATTCTATATATAAGTCACGCTATGAGGAAAATATTGATGATGTATTTCGATAATTTATTGATGAGTGTGTTGCCACAAAACAATTATAGTACATAATTATTTAACTTATACATATCATATTATTATATCCTATTGATATTTAGTCATTGCTCAAAGATACAGAATAGGAAGCTTGCATAGGAAGTTAATAGGAACGTTGCTGCAATATTGATATTGTTAATTTTTCGAGATTTGCCATCAGAGGATGTACAACTTATAATAACTGAACAAATAAATAGACAAAAGTAGAAAATTATTGTTGTTCTTATATTGATTGGGACGCTTTAGTTTTCATATTACCAGAATATTTATTTCTAAATTATTATTAACATTCAAATAAATGTAACAATTTAACCTATTTATAATAAGTAAGCACCAAGCAGTGCAAAGCCCGTACAAACAGCAGATAGACAGAGCACTACCGGCTTCAAGCTATGCAGCTCTCATCAGGTACCTTAGTCTACCTACTGATGACTGGATTGCAAGTATAGTACTTATTAAAACCACAAACAAATCGTCAAAAAAAGCAATTTGAATAGTACAACATCCGAGTTTCATAACATTCTTATGTATAGAATGTAAAAATATACTGTCTGTACAGTCATTATTAAAAACTCCTCAGAAAATAAAGAATTCCTCGAAACACATGGTTTAAATGTGTTTCGTGGTGGAAATACCACACAATACAAGCAACGGTTACTCTAGGGGAGCAGTATTCGCAACGATCAGTGCTGGTAATAATACAGTACTGTTACTCGAAGAGCTGTATTATCTTCCTGAGATAAGATACGCAAAAGATGTGATGATTCTCGATAGTTATACTCGAAATATACTAGATATACTCGAAAATAAGATAGCTTTCGACAAATGTCCTGACGAAAGGATTTAAAGCAAGAAATATCCCACTTTTTAAACTACGAATTGTTTCGAAATTATTATGATGTCCTTCCATTTTAAATAAAACATAAACGTTGACAGTAAGGCATAAGAAATATTAAAATAGAAAATACATAAATACAAAAGTGCTCTGGCAAAGAAAAGAGAGACTACATCGGATTAATAAGAGTTATTTAATCGATCAATTTGGACGACCCATTTCTCCCGTTTCAGTTGAATAATTTTGGAAATAACCCTGGTGCAAGTGATTCCCGAAAAGGTGCTTTCTTTTAATAGCACCGAAATGCCATAAAGAGAACTATTTTAAACAACAAATGTTTAGTTTTTAAGTCAGAAACGATCACACTTTTAAATACGAAATAAGCCTACATTGTGAATCATGTATGGGTACAGTAATGTAAGTTTCAATCAGAAAATGTAAAAAGAAACGTTTCCAAAAAAGCTATTTCCGTAATTGTGTAAATAACGCATTCTAATTAGTTAATACCTTGTTTTTGGGTAAACAAAAAGTAGGCGAATTCAAGCCAAGTGCTCTATATAGAAGGAACGAATACAACATAACTCCGGAAAACTTGTTAACGTTAATAAATATAACTAATATGAAGTAGGTCTACTGTTCGGTATTCATATATATTTCTGTAAACATTTCTTGATCATATAATTTTGTCACCACTTTCATTGATTTAAATCGGCGTAAAGTTGTTCTCGTTGATTAACAAAAAATGAGTTGTTGTTCGTTAATCCCACGTGCGCAGTTTAGTTTGATTACGTAAATATACAAAACGTTATAAGTACTTATTCTAGCAGTCAATATGAAGGTTACAATAATGGATGTCATACTAATTACACCAGATAAAGAAGGAAATCGTATGTCACCTACGCTGCAGATACTATAAAGCTAGTGTATAGGAAAGGGGAACTGAGAAGAACTATCACAAACAAATTATTCAATTCTAGCAGGGTTTATAAGAGACATAAGTTTCTAAGAGGGTTTTAGAAAATAAGTTGCCTAATAAGTAACATAACTTTTGATGATAAACTCATCTTGATCCTACAGACTCAAACTAATATTAATTATGTGTATAAATCGAGTATACAGAGTGACTGATTTCAGAAGAACGTATCATATTATATTTAGTATAATCTGATAATCCAATTAGAAAATTAAAAGTTTAAATCTTCAACGATATTTTTGATACCACCAATTGATACCAAAATAAAGAATTACATAATAAGTTTTGTAGCGCATCGAAGCTTGTAATCTTCTAACATGCTCACGACTACATAGAAACAATCAATGTTTAGCCTACTCAAGGACAGTATTATCATAAAATGCATTTTCCTCGGTTAAAATCTTTAAAGACATTCTTAAAAAAACTGAAACATCAGTCACCTAAAACTAATTACATTAGTTACATGTTAAAACTTATCATGAGAAAATAAATCAAACTACCCATACGATATATTAGGGGCGCACCCAATAATTTTTTTGTGGGGGGTACAATTAATTAGGGGCCCGTTTTTCTTTTGAGGGGTCCTAAGAATAATAGTATACAATTTTTTAATTTTTGCTAATTGAATAAATAATTATACATACTTAGTAAAAAGTGTCTCCTAGTCACAACTTCATGTACACAAGTTTTTTTGACGATTTTGTTAATTGTTACTGCTGATTACACTTCCCATTCGAACGTAAATATATATTTGCAACAGCTGACCAAAGTATTTAATAATTCTGGATTGATGAATTTGATTTTGTATAGTATTCGCCCTTCGATTTATCTAATAAGTAGTGGGGGGCCTTCGATTGATCTAGTGTGAGGGGGCCCTTTAGTGGGGCGTCTTAACTAAAAGACCCACTTTGAAAAAAACACCTTCAGAAGCTAGGGGCTTTCCTATGACGTAGAGGGCCCTCTGAAAATTTCAGGGAGGGTACGTACCCCCTGTACCCCCCCTCTGGGTGCGCCACTGAATATAACAAATAAAACGATACTAGAAAAGAAACAAACCTGGGCAGCCGCCACCGTAAAGCACTGGTTCTCCACAGCTCTGGCTTCAACCATAAGACGCCAGACTGATGAGTCATTATTACACGGTAGCCAATCAAAAGTAGACACAGGATATGCGATCACGTCACACCCATGTTCACGCAGCGATTGGCTGTATTCGGGAAACCAGAGGTCGAAAGACTCGATGTGGAGTGGGACAGCTTAGAGTTAAGGAACATTTCTTTTATTTCAAAAACAATAAATTAATATTTCTTTTGTTCGAAGAAGATTAAAAGTAAGCTGTGGGCTGATCGGGAATATATTCAGGAAGATGTATCGGAGGGTTCGTCTGGAGAGATAATTTTACACCAACATAAATAGTAAAAATACCATAGTGATTATATTGTGTTCCTCTGGTTATAGATGGACAATATTATTAAAATTCCACACATATTTTAAAAATGAATATATTTTACATTCAGATTAAACTAGTATGCTATTTTATAGAACTAAATTAAGTCTTTATGACAATAAAATTCCATATTTTTTAATTATCTGCAGATTACATTTTTAATCCCTCTCCTGATCTACCATATAAAACAAATTCTAGAAAACCATGCAAACTTTTCATACGACCGTACTCGCCTTTAAGATGCTATTTGGACAAAGTGAATGAAATTTAATTGTGCTTCATTTAGTAATAAAATTATTAATTTGGTCCTTTTGGCAGCATATAATATTCGAGTTTGAGTACATTTTCAAAAACACTACATTTAATTGATTTTAATTCTAAACTTGATCGGATTAATAAACATAAACTAAAAAATAAAATAAAGGATTAGCTCTCTGTAAATTTAATTACAAGAATGAAAACAATTACAAAAAAATGAAATCCAGATCCGCTATAAATCAATATAATATATATATATTTAATCTTGTGGAAATTTTTTTAACTTTTGTTCTACACATTATAAATATATACTTTAATTTCATTGTGGTAAGATAAAGTAATATTACATTTAATTATTCAATAATATTTTTGAGTATGAAGCAGGCATATTCAAAGGATACTATAGTGAGTCCCAGAGTGCCGAAAGGCGTGCCAACTGGGGATGATGTGGAGATTCCCCGCGTCACCACATCACTTTCTCGGGTGTTGGTGGCATCGTTGTCATAGAGATGCAGCTTACTGTAGACACCAGATAGGTTTCCGGAGTCATTCAGGAGGAGATGAGTCTTATAGACACACCCGGTTGACTCGTCCTTTTGATATAAAGCAATTAATATTATTGTATTTCTTAATTACTACTAATAAATTTGTAAGTAGTAGAGTAAATATGTATTTTAACAATTATATGTTCCCTTTTATACTTTTCCTGTTTAGATGAATATTGGGGAAATCACAACAATAGTATTATAGCATGATCACATGATATTATTCAATATCAGTTTAAAGAAATATAAAGCACATTTTAAAATTAAAATTGTTAAATATAAATATTTTAATCCTACGTAAGTAATCCTTATATTCAGATAAGTATAGAAACATATATTATTATGTTTGATAAATTATATTACAATAAATAAATTAAGTAATTATTTAAAATGTAATTTTAAAACCAAATTCCTACATGTTAATTAAAAAAATAATCCTGCTCGAAGTATTCCTGTATCATAAAATCATATCAAAGCGAGATAAATTAATAGTCTCATAAACATAGAAGGATGGCGGGTATATTTGACCACTCTTAATAATTTAGACACGTTCCTTATGACAAAAATTAACATCATCAGCCATATCAAAGACTTGATTGGAGTAAATATGGAGCTTTAGAAGTACACTATCTATTTGCCTTAGATATATCGTATAGTGTAATGGGGAAGGAAATAGTGAAAAAATAAGGAGAGGGTAGGAAAAAGAGAGAAAAGAAGGGGAGAAGGGGAGAAGGGGGAGTGGAGGGTAAAAGGGGGTAAGGAAGGAAAAGAGAGAGGGGAGTGGTGTGGGGGATTAAATAGGAATTCCCCCCTCCCTAAAAAAACTGCTATGCAAGTTTATCGAACACCCTGGATTCAAATTCCATTTATCATGTGTAACTGTTGGCTCACCTTTTGATGAAAGCCTCCCAAGCTCAGGTAAACTTGCTGCTCCCTGGCAAGTGTCTGGTACCGGGTTATCAGCGAACCGGTCAGAGTTTCTGCCTCGGATGACACCGCTTCAGAGGAGGCGGGGATGAAATCGAAGTTCTCCGGAAGAAAAATAGTCTGAAGTATGGTTTAATAGTCTGTAGAGTCCATATTGTTATTTAACATGCACCAATGATTACTTTTGTAGTAATCAGAAGATTTAAAATATACATATAAGTAATTTTTTTAATACTTTGATTTATAAATGATCTGCCTTTAAATTTATAATTTATCCTTATTAAAAATGAACGTATAACTAGAAGAGCCTCATAACAAAGCATAACATTTACCAAAAATCTAAATTATTTAAAAATTATATCCTGATCCAAGAATAATTGGATCATGAATCATAAATGGTATTAAGAAGGTAACAAAAATAGTGTAAATTATTACAAATCATTCAACATATCATAAGTGGATAATAGAAACTGAGGTTTTTTTGTGCATAGAAAGCGGAAAGTAGTCCTAATTTACAAAGCATTAAATCAAAACAGACAGCATTGCCACCATTTATTTATTTATTTATTTTAAAAAGTTTCAGGCTGTAAGCTGAACAAATTAAACGATTCAAAGAAACAGTATTTCGTATGCTACTAATAATCTTCTTTCATTCAACCAGAAATTAAAACTTTTACCAGATTTTTTAAGATTATGTAAATAGATAAATTGTACCTCCAGTTTTTTCTTAGAACGCGGGGTTAATAAAGTCTAGGATTTGGTCAAACGCAATACCATTATATCTCAAAGAACCAAAAAGTCGTCACCAAAACAGTTACTAAATTAAATGTTGTGTATTAATATTTATTCAATGGCAACATAGACATTGAAATTAATTCTCGTAAGAATGTAATCAAAAACAAATTCATATAAGTTATATAGTATACGTCAACTTTACATCGATGTTAATCGAAAATGTTTAACATTTTCTCAAAAACATTTTCATGTATATCTCTCAGTTAAGAAACATTCTTCTCATCTTATATAGGTATAACATACACATGGAGCACCGGAACTCAATGATTCAAGATTATCAGCAAAGATTCCAATAATAATCTAGATTATGATAATTTTGATGACTTAACATAACTTGAAGACAGAGATAAAATTATCTAACACACAGCACACACCATAAACAATTAAATGAGACGTTAAAAAAACAAAAAATAAGGACTTTATAATTTAATTCTAAACACTTTTAAAAAATAGCAGTATTACAGTTAGACATCAAAACTAATTTTAAACGTGTTTAAAAATAATTTTGCAGCAAATGCAACAAACAATATCTTATCAAGTATGTGAAAAGCTATATTATAAATGAATGATAATTTATTATATCAATAACAAACCTTTGCACCATGTTGCTTTCCTTGTATTATTAAGTTTTTACAGCGGTTAAAGTTATCCAGTTTATTGGAACCTGCTTTGAAGTTTACCAAAGCAATACGCGCCATTAAAAAGGCCCGTGATAACCGCATCCAATTATGTTGACTTGTACTCTGATTGTCTAAAAGTGGATTCATTCATCATAGTTGAAAATAATATAACCTGTCTTTTGGAATACTGTGAACATTTTTTCATATTTTTCACAATTCTTTTTAAGTATAATTAAAAATAATGAAAATAGTAAGTAGGCATGTTCTAAGTTGGCTTTTACATATCTTTATACCTGTTGGAAATTAGAAATATATTAGAAATTAATGAGACATAATTTGATTAATCCTTATTTAATTAATATATCAACCATAAGATTTAACAATGGTTAATGTCCTTGCAGTTCTGGAAACATAAATTTATGGTTAAAACAAATAACACATTTAACTTTCAATTTATCAGACATGAGCAACATGAACATGCATGTAATGATGTTTTTTAATGATGTTTTTTAAAGGCTCTATTTGATATTTTTTGTAAAAAACATAAAGTATTAAATTAATTAAAAAGTCGTTGTTTATTATTTTGTTTTATTGCAGCTAAGTGTGTCTAGCGAGCGGTCGTATAAAGCGCCGCTCGTTCCAAATGTGTCTTTTCCTTGATTATCTGTGTGTTTAATAATTATTTACAATAAAAAGAATGGACTTATCGATTCAAAATTCAACGATCTTAACGGTGCCGGTTTCTGTTTCTTTAAAAAATCTGTGTTTAAAAAATTATCCTACATTTTGTAATACCTGGTTTTGCAAACAATGCATACTTATTCTCGTGTGGAGTTACTTTGTCTTAATAGAAAATCAATACAGCCGAACAGACAGACGCGGCGTAAGTGCTGGTATCTTCGTATTGTTTGCAGCCGACACACCAACATTATCATGCCGCAGTTTACTATACCAGTAAGGGTGACTAAGCGTTCACACATTAACAAACACCAAACCAGCAGCAGCAGAAATCTGATAGAAATAAAACTACAGCAAACTATAAATAGCCCTTGTGAATCCCGTCGATTGAATTCCCATCGAAAACGCCTTGTACTTTTACAAAATTGCAGGTCTGTTTGCAATAAAGCAACTTTAATAAATGAATTCGTTACTGATCACAATTGTGATGTAGCTGTGTTTACAGAGACTTGGTTACGTGCAGATGGTGCGAATGGTGCTACTGTCAATGATCTTATTCCAGATGGATACTCAGTTTTTCTTGAAAGCAGGACAAATTCCCGTGGAGGTGGTATTGCTCTCCTCTATCGTAATAATCTACTAGCTAAACAAATAAAAAATCAACCCACAAAATCTTTTG
>JAUZND010063463.1:0-17903 GCA_034780555.1 Coelogynopora nodosa | reverse complement strand
TCTGAACTCAGCAACCAAAGATCTATTCATTCCACCTATCAAACCTTTGGTACTCAATATTATGATTAGAACCCTCCTGGCTCCCGCACTATTAATGATTTACGAGCTTTACGTCTATACCACAATTTGCTTCTTATAATATGTTTCTTTTCTTCGATCGCTATTGGCTTGTCCTACTTTGTAATTTAAATGTAGACTTGAGTTAAAGTGTATAAATCTTCTGAACAAAGTATTTCGTAATATAATTTAAAACAACTTCACTAGTTTTCAAATTGACCCAAAAATAACGAAAAAATTAATGCTCTTAAAATATTATAATTTTTTTCTTTAAATTATTCTTTTTATAAATGCCTTAATATTTTTATAATTAAATTGTTGTGTAGCTTATGTTGTCTTTTTATGTGTAGATTTTTTTCGTCTAAATTAAACTAGTATTATACAATATATAGTTTTCGTTTATGATAAATTATTTTCAAGGTAATAATTTAAAATGTTTAATAACGCGTGGATTCGTCATCACTATTATAATAATTATTTTGCTCTTCATTTAATAAAGTTACAAAAAAGCAAGTAATAAATAATGAAATTTGAAAAATAAATTAGGTTTTATATATATTTATATATTGGAAAATTATAATTCAAGTACCTATTTTAAATTATAAATATATAGCTCTTACCGATATGATGAAAAAATATGGCTTCCCTGACTGTTAATGATGGTCATCCTTAATATGTTATAGTTTTAAGGAATATTTATAATTATTTAATTAAATGAAACTCACTGGAGAATATGCTGCCCATATTTTTCAATGAGCTATATTTAATTAAATTAAAATGATATAATATGACAAAAAATAGTAAAGAAAATATTGACAACTTTGTAGGATAAAATAACTAATATAATTAAATATGCTAGCTTTTCCGGAATTATACTTATACTTACATTTGTACATACACAAAAGCTTCATATAGAACAATTTCCCTAATTTTTATATAAATCACAAAATTTTCATAAACGGAGCAAGTAACAGTAAATTGAAAAATCCAACAAAAACATGAATGAGGTAAGATCATCAATGGATGAAATGTCATTATTATCATTTTAATTAAAATGTGCAAAATTTGCGTAAAAATTACACATAGAAAGCAAAAAAATATTATTTTTATTTTCATTATTCTTTTATTATTGTAATTATTTTTGTACAAAAAATTTCGCAAATAAAATGTAATTCTAAGAATATTTTTAATACAAATTTCCATTCAACATGTAATAAAATAATTTAAAACAATTTATGCGAGTGTATACTGACTGTGTTTTACCCTCATTACAATTATTAGAATGATTTGATGTTAAACTTGTCACCTACTTAAATATACTTTTTAATATATTTATTCTTTACCGTTAAAAGTTAAATAGTCACAATTATAGTAAATAAACACATTATATTTAAATCCTGAAAACCACCACAGATTAAATAAAAAAATATAAATATAAAAGAAGAACTTGAAATTATAAAAGCGACTGTCAAATATTAAACAAAATTTCAAAAGTAAGATACAGCTTTACGATACAAAATAATTGTCCCTATTCTTACATCATCCAGGCTGCGCATCACCATTTGCGTTTGACAATAGCTATATCTGAATTTTCAGACACATATTTATTCTTAATTGAACACTATATATAATGTCATTTTGTTTTGTACAATTGACATAAATAATAGTAACACTGACTTTAAAACTTCTATGGCACTATTTATCAGACGAATTAATACTTCAATTTCAAAATTAGTAATATGACGTATTATTTAATTTATCACTAGGGCCTACTACATATTTTGTAACCTGGTGGTCGTAACCAAAAGCTACCCCAAATCAAAGATATTCATTCAGATCGTAAATAGTGGATTATATTATAAAATGTGCTAAATCAAGTATTAAAAATGTTTTACTATATAATTAGTATTAAGTTGGTATTATTTGCAATTTTTCAGTACTTATAGAATGTCGTCTATTGTATATCTGTTGTTATAGAAGGATTTTGCTTTTTTTATCAATGTATAGAAGATTATATAAAAAATTATGGAAAATGAATATTGAAATATATTTAAAATAATGGAAAACTACTTTAGTTTTTTAAATGGTTTTCACAGCCGCGCAATACCCATGAAGAATAGTCACATGCAAAATTATTAATTAAAATTTCGCACCTTTCGTAACCTCCCGTACCCTCCACTCACTCACATCTATGGTTGCGGTCAGAACAGTTATAATGTAATGAATTCTAGAATTATTACATATATCTGAGAGTTATCTTTAAATATGGGATTACTTTACATAATAATTTAATTATGTTATTTTCCAGAAACATCATACAAGCTAAATTCTTTTATCTCTAATACTCTTATGTTTTACATTCAGTGGGAGAAATTCTTGGGTAATATTCTCGACGGCTATGTTATGTTTTTTCGTGTTTTTTCGTTAAACGAATATAGCTGTTTAATTTTTAAGTAGAATATTAATAATTAGTAAGATTACATAATGTTTAAACAAGCGCGGATCCAGAAAATCGTCATAAGGGGGCTGGTATGACAAATGTCACTTAAATTTAATAATATTTCACAAAATCTTAGGTGTGCTTATTTGGTTTTTAATCGGGTGAATATATATCTACTCTATAAAATAATTCAGGATAATCGGATTTTGCTTAACAATTGTATTATATGTTCAACTGGACTACAATTATTTTTTCTGTAAAAAAAATTGAAACGATCAGGCCAAAGTAGCCTGAAAACCAGTTTCCTAAAATTTTAAAATATTTATTTGCAATTAGAATGTTATGATAATATTTTAATATAATATGAATGTTGTTTAAAATAGTGTACCAAAAATAATTTACAAGTTAGTAGAAAAAACTACAAAAAACGTTTCGCGGTAGTATGTTTTAAATTCTTAAAAGTTTTAAAGTTTAAAATGTTTTTAAAAGTAAAAAAATAGAGTTATTTTTACCGGTGACGTAAATGAAAACAATCTCTGCTCCTCTGTCATTACAAAAAAATAATAACAAGTCATGTGTTGGGGCGCTAAAGTGATACAACATTAAACTTTTTGATGACTCTCACCTGTTACAGAAGTTATTTCAATTGTTATAGAGTATACCACCACATACTACTGCTAAAGTGTTATATGTTACTACTTCGAATGCTATTACAATATCAAAAAATCAGTTGTTCCATTTATTTATTTAAAAATGTATGTTTTTACGTTGTATTTTTGTATTTTACGTTGGTACATATCATTTCACTTTATTGATGTTTGGTTGATTATTTTAAATGTAATTAAATTACATGTTAGTTTTATTATTTGATATATAATATTAACATAATCATTGATCACTTGATTGAATCATTTTTATATTTTAATTAAATTGATGTTATGTACTTGTTATATAGTAATTCTAGTTATATATAGTGATTTAATTTATTTGTAGGTATTTCTTTCTTCTTTTCTTTTTATAAATATATGTTTGCTTATTACTTGTTTAATACCTATTTAATTTTCAAAATGACCGTAGTATTTTAAAGTAACTTGCTAAAATGTTTAAGATTTATTTGTCATATTTATTTATATATTAAGTTATTATTTGCATGTATAAGCAATGAATTGCATCTATATTCTCCATATATTAATTTAATAATTTTTTAATGTATTTCTTAAATAATTGAATTATATTACAAGTATTTTTTGACAATTGATTTAAATAATAATTTAATTTATTATGGTGATATATTAAAATATTTAAATTAAACTATATAAATTAGGTTTGAGGAAGGTTGTTACTTTAATCCGTAGAAAAAGCCCAGAGGAATAAAATCTAATTTTTGAAGTCGGCAATAAAACCAATAACCTAGGATATAAAAACAATATCAATAATTTTTTTTAAATGTTTTGAAAATTATAACGATATATATTTGTTATACAATGTTATAATTAAATTTAGAAAGTAAAATCATGTATACAAACTTTACTGCACATTTCTTGTTTAATAATATAATATATTTAATATCCACCAAATGTATAATACAAAATGAACACGATAATAATATAAAAAAGCCAAATCATTAAATAAAATAAAAATAATTCATTCCATTTGTTTTTTTCAGAAGTGTATTAAATGTGTATTAAATTAAAAAGTGTTAAACGTATTAAATCCCTTTATTTGTTTTTCTTATCAACTTTGAACATTTAAAGTACTTCAAATATATATTGTTTGTTTATTTTAGCTACATTTGCAATGATGACCTGATAACAACTAACAACCGTGAATACTGAAATTCTGAAATACGACATCACAAGATGTTTTACAAATTAATTTATAACATTTATATTTAAATTGTAGTTGATATTAGCCATACTACTTTCAAATATGTCAGTAGGCTATTCCAAATAATAATAAACAATAAAACATTTATATGTAAATATAAATATATTTTTCAATTTGTATAAATAAATATATCAAATAATAGTGCTGTATTCAATTGCATTATAGGTGTCACTGGAATGAAAATATAGTCAAATTAAACGGAACACATAGCCTATTTTTTTATCAAGTAGTCTTTATTAATAGCTTTATCAAATTACTGTAAAAGTCAATAGTTAATTAAAAGTAAATATACATAATACTAAAATTCGAAAGGCCAGTTGATAATATGTCCCCTTACGAGCAAATCATCTTCAATAGACGCTGGTTGACTTCACCCATTCAGAAAGTCTCTGAAAATATAGATTGAAATTAATTAGTCTTTTTTAGTCGACGACGATTAAAGTTGATAATATAATATATATTACAATATATGCAAAGGTGTTACTAGCCTTATAGATTGTGGTGAGGGGGAAGGGGGTTTGGGTTCAGCTGAATTTTAAGGGCCTAAAAAATAAGCTTTTTTTACAGGGGGGTATTCCTCTCCACCCCTATATGGAGGATAGTATAAATATGAATATTTTCCATTTTACAGAATTTCAAATGTTAAATGTGTGAGATTTAGGATAACGGTTATTAAGGCCCATTTTTATTTTACTATATTTAAAAACGTTATACATTTTTACTAATTATTTGAAAGTGCTTATAATGCTACCATTAATGTGCAACTATGACAATGTTTGTTATACCTAAACACAACATGTTGGTTTGTGTATGAATAGGCTAAGTATTGGTGATGTATCATTTAAAAGTGCTTTTTGTATTAAAAAGTGTTTTTGTATTGAAAAGTGTTTTTGTATTGAAAAGTGCTTTTGTATTGAAAAGTGCTTTTGTATTGAAAAGTGCTTTTGTATTGAAAAGTGTGTTTTTGTTTTGAGAAGGGTTTTTGTATTGAAAAGTGTTTTTGTACCGAAAAGTGTTTTTGTATTGAAAAGGGTTTTTGTATTGAAAAGTGTTTTTGTATTGAAAAGTGTTTTTGAATTGAAAAGTGTGTTTTTGTATTGAAAAGTGTTTTTGTATTAAAAAGGGTTTTTGTATTAAAAAGGGTTTTTGTATTAAAAAGGGTTTTTGTATTAAAAAGTGTTTTTGTATTGAAAAGTGTGTTTTTGTATTGAAAAGTGTTTTTGTATTGAAAAGTGTTATGTGTCAAGATATAGTACAACACCGTATATCGAATTGATATCTTGCAGTAATAATAATGCTCTAATCTAGACTTGAACTTTGTCATCATTTTATATATACTGTAAGATTAAAGCAAAACGAACTGTACCAAACTGGTACAGAGCCAATATACGCAATATATGCATGCTTTGCTTGTATAACCTGGTTTGTAATATAGTTTTCATGTAAAGATAATAATGGTAAATAAGGTATTTCAATCACTTCAAAGTACTTTTAGTGTCTTCTGGTATAAATACGTTTACATAATCAATTAATACAAGTGCTATATAAGTGATACAAGTGATATAAATATCTACATATAAACATTATAAAAATATTTTTTGGCAATGTGACTATGAGATCTAAAAGCAGTTTAGGGCATAAACAAAATTTATAGGAAATTTATTTTGAATAGACAAAACAGTACAATACAAATTCAATTTAATCATTAAGAAAATAGTAGTGAATATTTTAAACAACTATGTCACGTCAACAGAATGGTGTGTCATTCGCTACTAAAACACCCGTTTAACATTTTTCAGAGCTAATCAAGAATGTGTAGACACAAACATTTAACGATTCGAATAACTACTAAATCTAATTAATGAATGAATAATACATGATTTTTACTATGGGTACAGATAATTTATTTGTTTGGCATTTAAAATACAAATTGCTTGTTTAAAAAATACCTATACAAAACTTCCTAGAAGCTGAAAACTGTTACTCCGTAAACTTAGTAACAATATTTCAACCATTAATTACATTTTAAAATTTTGTTTTGTTTAAATGAAGAAGTTTCTGTATGTTTTTAAAATTAGTTTCTATATTTACAATTTTCAATGTTGATTATGTACAAACAAAAGGTTAAACTTGGTTTTATAATTATTTTATTCATTTGCGATTTTTAAAGTATTTTTATTGAATCAATTACACTAATTTAAAAAAGTATCATATAATATAGTAATAAGAAAAAGCCCAATTTTAGGAATATTTTGAAAGTGAAACTAAGAGTGACCAACAAAGATACCCCTTTCCCCATTAGTTTACAATCTCCGTACATTTCAATATAACAATTTGCTGGAGCGTAGAATGACGAGAACTAACAGCGCTTATACTCCTGAGAATTGCTGTATCAATTGATTCGTGGATGGGGGATTTTCTGGTCTTCACATTTGTTTTCTGGATCTATTTCAGATAAAGAATTATAGTATTATAAAATACTATAGACCTACTTCGCAAAAAATTTCCAAACAACGATTAAACTATGTTTTACTTCTTTTAGAATTAATATCGAGATAATCCTACCAAAATTCCTTCGACAGTTCTTCCGCAAAATGTTGTCAGAAACTCCTGATCCAGCGGCTGGTCAAGGCCTCTGGCCCGACTCGCCTGAAGAGCCGCGTCACCGTCGAAGTCGACAAAGGACAGCCGAACTGTGAGCTCCTGAGCGGGGCGAAGGAAGGTGGGACCCGCCGCGCTTAGTGCTACCCGACACTCGGCCAGGATGGTGTTGCAGAGATGGATACCTGGTGGAGATGGAGAGCGTGGTAAAGCGCTACTTTTCCTAATAATATGCAATACAAAAGTCTTTTTTAATTTTTTGGATGACATAAATGATGGTTGACATTAGTAAGTTATGTTTTATGGTATTTTTATAAGAAGAAAAAAATCATACTTATGTTAACATCATACGAAAAATGCATGTCGTATGAAGTACCTATGTGTATATTGTAAAACTATTTTGAACTTTGATAACGTTTTTACCTAAATTGTTACACTCAATTGAAAAAAATCGATTATACCAAATGAATTTCATATTAGACATATTATATGATTGATCAGTACTAACAATTTGATATCACACAAGGAAAAAAGTATAGCCAAGAAGTATAAGAAGGATTATAAATAAAGTAAAAATGGAAGGAAGTGAGCGAAAGGGGGTGGAAGCGCTTCAAAAAGAGACACACGACCTAGTTCATGGATTAGAAAGCAAAAACAAAGTTTGATTATACGTCAATTGTGCCAATTAATTATTTTTTCTTCGGAGCATGCAAAATTGAAATTTAAATAGAAAATATGTGATATAATAAAAAGGAGTGAAAAAATATTGTTGGTGGAGAAGTAGAGTAGGTATGAAACTATAGAAAGTAGTAATTCTATGCAGTAGAGAGCGAATAAAAGGAAGCGCAATATAATGAATTTAAATGACTAATTAGTATAATAGAATAATAATAAAGAAACGAAACCAAATTAAACTTATTGCTCGTCAGTGAATTTAAAATTGAGAGAAAGAAACAGATGCATGCATGAATCGAAGGCAATGACAAATATGAAATTAAAGAGCAAAACGTTAAGAGAAGTAAAGGAACAGTTAGATAAAGAAAAACTAGGAGAGAAAAAAGTAGAACAAAAAAGGATAGAGAGAGTACAATTATGAAAAAAAGTGGAGAATTATACGACCATCAAAATTATTGTTGGCGATATTATGTGAAATTAATGAATTTTTACAATATTAGAATTTGTGTGAACCATTATATTATATTATAACTTTTAATATTTTTTAATATAATAATTGCTTATGTAAAATAAAATATGTTGCAAACATAATTAAATTATAACTATTCTATATATTTAATTTTAAAATAATGATGGTTTTTGTTAGCTGGTCACTTCCTAATACAAACACCCAAACTAATATTCTAGATTGTTGTTCATAATAATAGGATAAATAGTTACAAAAATCTTAAGGTCTTATTACTTTTTTCTTAATAATTAAATTATATAAAGTAAAATAGTAAATTAGTATAATATTTTACCATTTTACAATGTCGAATGTCACTTAACGTGAATATTATATATGTGCATATAAACAATATATTTTAATAAAAAAATGTGAAATTAATTTCTGCTTCACTACAGTAATAATAAACACACCTGTATCTGGAATATGTCTTGATTTGAGACCATTACGAACTTTCTCCATGTTCAATAGAGCATAGAATGCCCCCTGAGGTGGTTCCACAGTCACTCCTGCGGCCTGCATTGTTCTAAAGAAAAACATATTAACTTTATTTGGGACAGAATAGTCATCTGGTTTCCTCATGTGTATAAAACTTCACTTTAACTAATATACGATGAGATCGATAATATAATTTAATATTATATATGGAATATTTGATAACCACATCTCAAAAGAAATCATAAAGCCTTAGTAATATATAATATTTATTTTTTAAATATGTTTATTTATATAAATGTTTTATTACATAATCAGTTAACAGTAGTATAGGCCATACATCATTTTAAAAAGTTAATATATTTTGAAATAAACAGTTTATTGAAAATGTTGTAAATGCGTATCAATTAAGTTTATTCCAATAATCAGAAAACATTAAACTAATAAAGCATTTCGCTAAATAAATTCGTATATCAGCTGTTTTTTTTAGTAATGTGCCTATTAGAAATGTTGAAATATGTTATTATTTAAGTTTGATATATTGTTTTTTAAAACATCAGCACTATTTAATATTTCGAAACAATTCAAAGTGTTTTAAATTATGTATAAATAGTGGAATAAAGCATTATATATCTGAAGCAGCATTCTTTAAAAATGCGAAAATTATGTTACTTAACGACGTTTAAAAAATAGAAACGAATTTGAAATACAAAAGCACCTAAAAGGTTTTGCTACAATTCATTTGATAATATAATTCTCTGCATTGAAATATCCTAAAATCTATAATGTAACCTACTTTAACATATTTAATGTATTAAATAAAATATTAGAATATATGTTGATATCCTGTTTTATATTGAACGTATGCTAAAAATGCTATTCAGAAGCAATATTTTAACATCGTTTAGCGCAATAAAGAAAATCCTTTCAACTAACTTGACTGTGAATTCACTGATCAGTTTCCAAATCCGAGAGGTGTGTTGAATATATTCTCGACAAAGATCATGATTTCGGTACAACTGGAAATTATTAACAAGAACATTGGTACAAATTTGAAATATAATAATATAATAATTGCAATTTAATGTTAATTATAAACAATAAAAACGGATATTCTACGTTTTATTGATTAAGTATTGCAAATACCATAATAAACTGCCAGTTTGTGAAAGCAGAATAATATTGAATTCGCATTCAGCAAACAGAAGACGAAGTAGAAATTTAGGTGGTAAAGCATACAAATGATTTATCACAAAATCGATTTGTGTAAAAAGTAGTTTTTTGTAACAAATTTGCATGGCAAATATATATAGCATATGTGTAAAGCCGTTATAGCAGTTATAGGCGATACCTTTTTTCACACAATGCTAAATCAATGCAATTCCGCATATTTTGTGTTTTATCCAGAAAATGCTGTTTCGAAACAAGGCATGTGACCCGTAAAATATTGTATATATCTAGTTATATTGAAAAAAATTGAATTATATTATGTTTGTTAACACTTATGAATTTGTTTAGAACGTGTTTGCATTATTCGATCTTCCTCGTATTGCCAGAAAAACAAAGAAATATCACGTACACCACTAGATTATGAGTTGCTAAACTCGCTCGCTCGTCATTCAATTTCATTTGTTTTCATCATTACGCGGAGTTGAAGACACAACTCAACTGACCTCGATGGCGGCATACTGCATCGGGGCGGGACAACACGAGTAGGTATGACTCGCCGAGCTCTTGACAACATCGTGGAGTTTGGACAAACTTTCTGGAAACATGGCGTAGCCGACCTTGATGCAGATAAATAAACATATACAATCCCGTATACAAATGTGTAAATTATTAACAACCTACTGATTATATTACCGAATAACTTATACCATCACAATAATAGTAAAATAGTTCTTGACACCGTAATTATTTGCGTGCACATAATATATTAATCATATTCTGCCACAAATATTCTGAATTGTTAAATTTTGTTGATGTTTAAAAATTTTATCCAAAAAATAGCCGCTAGATTTAACAATCCGTCAAATAAAAATTTATATAATTTTTTTTAACTTAGTTTATTTGATATATGGGAAATACTCGCACTCATTTGTTATTAAATAAATAGTATTAATAATATATAAATATACATAATATAATATTAAAGGCAAGCAAAATTTTATTTTGTTAACGAAATTGATTATCAAATACTACACATACTCAATATAACAGGGAAGTCGCCAGACTTTGAATTCTCTGGCGTACTTTTTGAAGAGGCGAATCTGATGTTTTTATGAAATATCTCAATTTGTAGTAAAAACAAAATATTATTTCGTGATGAACTTTGTAAATTTTATTAACATTGTAGTAAACCATCTTCATGCATATGTGAAGTATTATAATAATGATATAGGCCTAATGCCATTAGCGGTATGTATGTGGAATATATATATAATATATATATATACTTACCAAACAATGGAATTAAGAAGAATTTTAATTATATTCAAATGAACTACTTCGGTAATTGTGCTATCTTATTTATGTTCTTTAACGATGGCTTAACAGTTTGATTAGTTTAATACTTTTAGTTTACAATTTGATTACAATGTCGATAATTTTTTTTAATGAATATGCATAAGAGAAAGTCTAAATTTTTCTATTCTAATGAATATTAATTTAGATTTAAGATAATCCTGTTTATAAAAGAAAAAGTTCCGATCGGATACTGAGAAATGTTTACCTTGTTTGTTTAGCATTAATAATTCGCTAGTTATATAATATATAATATTATACAATATTATTGTATTGAATAAAATCATATTATTTGTCCCGATTGTATATACCTATTGATTGATTATTGATCATTGAGCACTACTCACCCTCCATCCACCAGCACTGCACCATTTAGATAGGCCGCTAGTCACTATGGTCCCTTCAGGATACATCTAAAATTAATATAAAAATATGTCTAAAATGCGTTACATAATATACTGTGAAATATTATTTAAGCTACAATTAAGAAATATCTATTTTCATGCATAATATCATTGCAAATTATATTTGTATATTAACCTTTTTACATTCTATTAAGAATTAAATTCAGACGATGTTAAGGACTTACCTAATTTTAAATTCCGACTATACATCAATAATTTACAACATACAATACATATAAGTCAATTTTAGTATATATTAATGAAAGATAAAAGTAATTGTTGAAATTCATAAATTATTTAATTAGTATTATTATGACAATTTAATAAATAAAGAACAAATAAACAGATATATTCAATTAAGCTTAATATATATTAGAAGGATATATTCTGGATATATATAAACTGTTATATTTAAACTAAATCATTATTTCAATTAAATCCATTTTCAAAATTCTATATTCCTGGCGATTTTAGGTGGTATTCTAGCACTATTTTTATAATATTTAGACTATATTTTAGAAATAATAAATTTATACTCAGTCAGGCAATATTCAAGTTATTTTCAGGAATATTATGCAAACTATATTCAAGCAAATCCAAATATATTTAGTATTCAGAGTATATTCAAGCTATAAAATATTAATTTCTACGTATCGAGTTTAAGACTTGTTAAGCATATTTAATCTATAATAAGACTAAATTATGGATACATTAAGACTAAACTTATAGGAATTTATTTGGTTAAATTAAAACTATATCTTGGCCATATGTTAGGATATATTAATTTTATATTTAATCTAATGTACAATATATACTAAAGCTAAGTATAATTGTTTTTAAGGCTAGATAAAATATGTGTAATTCGTGAAAAAAATTAAATATCGAAGTAAAAATAAAATTAATAAATTGATCCTGAGTTGAAGAAAGTTTAGTTTGTAAGAAAAGTTATGTGTTATGTTAGGTCAATTATATATTTAATAGAATTCAATGGAGTCTAATTATAAGATAAAATAAGATACACTGTTAACACTCAGATTGAGACACAACTTGTCTCTTAAGAAATTGTTTTAAATTGAAACGGTAAACGCGATACAAACACTATGTTCAAATAATTAAAAAAACCATTTATGTACTAACTGTTCAGTGCGGGGTTAAAAATATGAAATTATACACAAATTATTTAAAAAATCTAATAAAAAAATAGTTTAATTGTTACTCAAATTTAATTATTATATTTATCGTAATTGTTCTTAGTTTGTTTATTAGTTACAATTTAAAATCGTTAAATTTAATAATCAAAAACCTTTAACCTCTGTATCCAAAATGACTGTTGATTGATTAAAAAACAATTTCATAAATTTAATAAAGGAATATATATTCCTGTATGTATTCATATTCCTTGCGTTGATTAGAAGTATCATAAATGTGATTTCTCTTATTACATTCTCTAAATAAATCATGAAAACATAAAAAATATAACCCTTACATTTTAGATGAATTTTAAGAATATCAACTTTAATTAACCATTATTCACTTAGAGATATGATTTTTATGCTAGGATAACAAACACATAAGAAGTTCTAAAGTTACTATATTCAAACATAAAACTTGATTATGGTATGAATATATTTATTATATAGAAACAAAGCTTCAATTTATAAACAAATATTTTTAAAATTTATAAAAAAACATTTTTATATCACTGTTTAGTACAACTTTCTAATTTTTTTATATGAAATAGTGGTATATTAATAATATATTAAACCTCATAACTTTATAATTTTTTTAATAATTATTATGCAATATCATATTATAAAAATCTAAGAAAAATATATTTATGGATTACAAATATAAATAAACAGGTTACTAATTTTCGAATTCTTAAAAATTAAATATTCACATACTCTCATAAATTAATTTTAAAGAACTTATTAAATCAGTAATCATTACCATTAAATTAAATGCGCCAAATTTTACCTACTAAAATATAAATAAATTTTCTAAATTTAAACAATATACTGTTTGCTTGTAGTCAAATTGAAATTTTAAAATATATATTTTAAACATAAATATATAGACAAACAAGCGGCGTAAAAAAAGTGTCAATTTAATATTCATTCTACTCGTAATCTATGTTTTTATTATACTTTACAATTTATTTCTTCCCAACTCAATTAAGACATGAACACCCAGTTGTAATAACTCAATTGTTTTCATTAGCGACAGGTATCGAAGGAAATAGAGTTAGCCCTAGGCCTACCCTAGAGAGAGATGTATATTTCGGCAGGAAACAGACTCCGGCGTATATTTCGTCGGAAATGAAGATTACATTGTTTCGCCGGGCCACGTCGCTGCAAGAAAAAGTAACAAAGCGGCGCACTGCATTACATAAAAGGTGTAATTAATTAACTAAAATTATCTGAGGTATTTATCCTCTTTTAAACGAAGCTTGAGAAAGATAATTTGAATGAAAATGTCTAAATTGTTAAAGTTAAAAAAATATTTTGCGAATATAAACAAAAAATACAAACTCTGTTTTATGTTTTGTTGCTAACTATTTGGACAAAATGATACAACGCAAAAGGAAAGCACATGAAATCATGTGAGAAACGATAATATTGTTGTGGGATCTGTTAGAAGTGATGGTATTGCGGGAAGATAAATACAGAGTACCACATTGATCTTTATAAGCACCGATGATATTTCCAAAGAGGAAAACATTTGATCTTTTAAATACGTAGGAAGCGGGGCTTGATCTGACCATCATTATAGAACAAAAGGTGTGTTTAAAAGTAAAATTATATAAATTGAACATCTTTAATGTGTCCAAAATTATTTTAAAATATGTGACACATTTTTATTCTTACTATATAGATTTGATTTAACTGTGTCGGGTTATACTGTATATACAGATGATAAGGATTAATTTTATTAAGTGAAATGTTATAAAGTTACATATCCATATTCATCAATCACTTTATCTATCTATGTACATTTGCCACAGAAATAATAAAATTGTAATTATTACATTACTGCCAATCAATTTACTATAGAACCGAGCAGAACTTAAATTACAATTTATTTATGATCTATAACAAAAATTAACGTATATATGAAATAATACTCCAAGTCATACAATTTTCATATGCGATTAAACAATTTTGGTTTTAGCAAGTTTTAATTATTTTTACTTGCATCAATTGAACACGAATAGCTTGAATGAGTAACAAAAGTAGTCTAGCTATCCTAATTATAATTACATTTATATGATTTATTTAAATACGAACCTATGAAATCGATTATTTGGAATAACTTACGTGATATCTTTGAGCTGCTCCTCTGTGTAAGTAACTCCAGCTGTAAAAATTCCCCACAAAATATATACAGATTCTTGCTAGGTATATCAAAATTATAATTAATTCCAACAAACAATAGGAACCAGCTTACTTGGATTATCAGGATTGCAAAATATGACGATTCGATTCTTTCGAGTGCTTTCTTTCAATACAGCCTTAGGTTGAAACATCAAAGAAAAACAGAAATAGCACAACGAGTAAAATTCATGCGCTGTTAATATAATACACAAACAAAATGTTAAACATATGCTTAAAAATTACTGCGATGTATCAAACAACAATATCATTTTCTGACATCTCGTTTCACCAAATTTCGTTTCACCTCTTTCAATATATTCAACAAAATAATTGAAATACAAATGTTGATAAAGTACTATAATAATAAAAATACTAATTTATTAAATTAATAATTATTAAAAAAATATTTATTAAATGACTAATAAAACTAAACTAAAGATTACTTACTTCCTCTAGCAACTTTCCAGTGAGCCTCCAGCCGTTGACTTCATTAGTTTCAATTATGTGTGCGAGATTTCCGGCCAGATGTGATTGTGGTCGGTATGTAAGCCATGTCGGTGACATAACAAAGACGTCTACAGAAAAGAACGGAATACCGCGTGGAAATATGCGATTGGTTGTGAACTGATAACTGAGCATGTATCATCACTACCTTATTTTTAAATTAAAAAATAACATTGTTTCGAGAGCGTCTATTCTAAACTTACAAACCAATCCTGAAAAAGAGAGGACCGAGGTGGATCTGTCCCCTTTCTAAATCAAGAAAAATGGGGTAGAAAAAAGAAAAAAGGGAGGTAGGGGGGAATGAAAAAGAGGGGAGTGGCAAACAGGGGAGAGGCAGAGAAAAATTAAATAAAAAAGAGAGAGGAATAAAAAACGGGGTGAGAGAACGAAAACAGGCGGAGGGAGAGAAAGGGGAGAGGGGGGAGATGCGTCAGAATATACATTAACAGTATGAACTGTATTATTGGCGCAAAATGATTGAGTATTTTTTTGTTGATAATTATTTTTTGTTAAAAAAACTTATTTTATGATTTTTTTTTAACTATATGAGTATATTTTCAAAGACGATATTAAAACCGGCAAGACATTCGGCATACTTTTATTAATTAGCACATTGAATCGTTAAGTAAACCGACAATGTTGGACACTTTACAATTACAACATATCTTTTAAATTCTTAATTTTTGACGAAATTGTCAGTATACTCTCAATAAATCTGTGATTCGTACAACTATTCTCACCTCCATTGAAATTGTTAATGCATTGAAAAATAAGTTCCTTAGATCCAGGAGAAACTATCACTCGGTCAGGAGAGAAGTGGTTTGTGACAAAAAATTTGTCATGAAACCGACAAATTTCTTCACGAAGTTCTAGCAAGCCTGATAAAAATGGTTAAAGAATACACATTAGTTAAATAGTCTAAACAAATTTTCAATACGTAGTTGAAAGATTATTAAATGATTATTAATATTATAGTTGTATATATGGTAAAGAAATACGTTTATGTGTAAATGGAGGGCGGCGTAAAGTTCTTTAGTGTTTGAATTTAAAATACTCGAATACTAAATAATCGACAATAGCAGAAACGATTAAGATGTAAATTAAAGACAAACGAGTTAAATGAAAAAAATTACTAATGCTTAAATAAAATACGTTTTCCTTGTTATATTATATTTACATAGAACTAAACATGAATATAAAATCGTATTACTGAGAAGGTTTTAAATTATTTCATTTTGTAATTTATCAAAAATAGTATCAAAAGTATTTTTGAAAAAGTCATTTTTTCAGTTTTCGTGTTATTTTCTAGAAGTAACAGTTCTTGTAACAATTTTATATAGAGCCTAATATAAACACTTCTGCATTTCACAATTTGATTCTATCGGAACTGAAACAGCAAAACTCACCAACAACAGGAAGATACTTTTTCTGGAAGGCATTCCTGGCCAGCGCCTCAATACCATGCTGAATTACCGGAAATGGGGACTGACCTAAACTGAAGTTGACAATGTCCTCCCCTTCGGCTATGCGTTTTGTGATCACCTCATTAAGAGCCAAATTTTCCGCCGGAGCGTAACTTGGGTCATTTAAGTCCTCTCGCACGATATCACTAAAATCACTTTTGGCTAGATTTATAGCGCGAGGTAGAGGGAGTAAGTGTTAAAGATAGGGGACAATGATTGCCGGCAAATTACAACAGTATTATATACAGACGATAAATACAATTATTAAACACGAATCATACATATTGCTTAAACATAACTATGTAATTATTGAATTGTATGTTATAATCGGTTATCGTACGTACTGATATATATATATAAATACTCATCAGTAGTATGGAATTCATACCGCGAGCGCACAACGTGTCATCTTCTAATAGCGGCGGCGTACCACTTTGCCCTCCCCAAGCTGAGGAACATGATTTTGAATATAGTCCTATTAACAATACATATCGCATTTATGTATTAGGGATTAGTACCTCCGATCAATTGTTAATAATTAATTGCATTTGCACCATACATATTTGACTTATTCGGAATTATCGGTTGAAATGGTTGTAGTGCACTATACTAGGAACAATAATTAATTAAGAATTACAACAAATTGTATTCCTATGATAGAATTTTAATGATTACATTCAAACATATTTCGTTCATTTATTTATTCATTAATATTATATTACATATATACTGTACATGATTACAATCATTACATAATCGAAATTACCGTTGAAATTTACCCCATTGTTTGATAAAATGAATAATTATCGATTACTCACAATAACATACTTCTGATCAATTCCTAACTTACAAAAATCGAACTAGGCGACCTAAAATTAGTCGGAAACGACCTTTCCAATGTTGAAATCGGCACATAGGGAGTCATAGCAACCGGGAAACATATATACTCGATTTGATTGTCTCAAAAATAATGGCGCAAACATTAAAATTCATTTTTCTTATAGGGAGGTGGGGGTTGGAGGATTGAGTGTAGGT
>JAUZND010063452.1:0-17904 GCA_034780555.1 Coelogynopora nodosa | reverse complement strand
ATAAATGCCACAGATAATTAAAATATTAAAATATCCAAACCAATCAATTTATTCATAAAATCATTATAAAACTATTGATATACAGGTACATAGGTATTACCTACATGTTAATTAGGTATGTACTAAATGTCAATTTCTGCATTGTCATCATCTTCTTCATTGTCATCATCCTCGTCATCCTCATCATCATTGCTGTCATCATCCTCGACTGCTAAATTCTCACCAGCAGTCAAGAGGGCCTCTTGAGCACCCTCAGCAATCCCACCTTGCTTTGTACAGTGGATTCGGTCAGGGTTCTTGCTGAATATGCCACAGGCTTCAAATGAATGCACTATGACATCCACAGACAGCTGCTTCTAAGCTTCCTTCACCCAGTTGACTAGGTCCAGTCGGAATGGTGCATGCGGATTTCCAGCAGGAGTGAAATCTGTGGCATGTGCAGGCTCTTGCAACCACTTCTCGTACAGCTCCCGGTAGTGTGCCTTGAATGGTGCATTCCAGGAAACATCAGCTGGCTGTAGGAGCTTAGTACAACCACCTGGGATGACACCCATGACAGTGTTGGTTTCCTTGACACATTTCTTGGCATCATCCGTGATGTGGGAGTGGAAACTGTCCCATATGAGAAAGTGTCTTTTGAATGCCATCTTTCCCAACACTCATCAATCCAAGCAAGTGTAGTTTCTGCTTGCATCCATCCATTGGATGACAACTTGATCAGTACACAGTGGATATTCTCAATTTCCTTTGGCATTTGCTTGCCCTTAAATACCATGAGTGGCAGCAGTTTACATCCTTTGGCAAATGCCGCTGGACACACAGTAATGTGCTTCTTTTCATGTCCAGTGGTTAGAATTGGTACAGATGGCAGTCTCATCCATGTTGCCAAGTGCTCCTGGCTCGAACTGGTATCGTTCACACTGTTTTTTGCAAAACAGCACAAACTTGCTGACTTTGCTAGTCAGCTCTGGTGGAAGCCGTTGTCCTGTTGTTGTCTTCCGTTTTATGCAAAAGTCATAGCGCTTGATGAACTTGTCCACCAAACCACGCGATGCCTTGAACCCAATGAGACCTTGAGCAGAGGCTAACTCTTTTGCCTTAAGAGCAATGCTACGTCGTGTTACTCGATAATAGCCATGTCGCTGCTGCAATATCCAATCGGCAACGCTTTGTTCAATTTCTGGAAGAAGCGGTTTGCGTCCACCACCTTCAAGCCGGCGTCGCTTCTTTCCTTTTGAAACTGAACCTTCAATGTGGGTTTGTTGACGTAGGCTGTGAAGCTGCAAGCGCCATTCACGGATTCTCTTTTCATCGACATTTAGAGCACGAGCTGTTGCCCTATTGCTACTGCTGATTGCCTTCTCCACAGCATTCAGTTTAAAGGAACGAGGATAGGATCGCTTAAATTTAGGCGGCATCCTGTGTAGTGATAAAATAATGAAGTGATGCAAACTAATAAAAATGTATAGTCAGCTGAATGAAAAGTGGCAACACCCACACACACAGTCGATAAATCTCCATAGTGGTATTCTACATTATACACTAGTGTAGCCAATGAGATCGGACTAAAAAAATATTAGCTACCTATGAGAACACGCTAATAATATAATGCAATAAGGAACATTAGGTACATAAAATGTGTGTAGGTGTTTTTATTCTGTCAACTAATTATTAATAAACAATTTATTAAACACAACCCTCATTTAGACGCTGCCCTTGAATAAATGCTGCACCAAAATAAATGTTTATCTAATAAACGCTGTGGCGTTTATTTGAAGAAATATGGTATTTCATATACTAATGGATGTAACCCATTATAATATATTGACAAATTTCATTTTAGTAAATTTTGTATAATTTTTAAATTTAATAACTTTGTATTTTCTTGCCCTTTTGAGTTATATTTTTTATTTATCCAGTTTATTTTTAGCATTTGTCTCTTAAATATTTTTCTAAAAATACATATATAGGCTCCAAACAAGCATTATAATACATTTTATTGACAAAAATTGAATTCTGTGGAAGAAAATACATTAGTAGGACACATGTTATAATGATTTAGCGAAACATAAAATATTTATTGCACTTTTAATACAAATGTCACTTACCAAAAAAACTCCAGTATTAATGTATGTTTCATAATTTATAAGGTGCTAAATTATCTCATTTTTTATGACATTTAACTTTATTAAATTCTATAATTTTCAGGATTACTTGGAAAACTGCCATATTTGAAGAATGATGTTGGAGTTGGATTTCTTATTTTGGATCCAATTTTTAAAGGGCAATTCAAAACAAACAAGTCATATATTGGCCTAACAACAGACTTTATGGAAATGGATAGTGCCTTGGGTACGTTAGATGATTTCAAGAAGCTAATTAAAGTTGCAAGGAAAAAAGATATTGAAATTGTGCTCTCTATAAATCCAAATGCTGTTAGTGCTGATCATATATGGTTTAGTAAGAACAAGAATTATTTTATGAAGATTGGAGATACTCATTGGGTAGGTATCAATTATCTATATTTTTAATATTATTTTGTATTAATGTTTTTTATATATATATTTCAGAAAGGGAGAAATGGTTTATCAGCTATGCAAACTATAGGTGGTTCTCTGTATTACACTTCCATGGGTGTTGGACCTGATGCTAAAAAACCTTTGAGCATTGATCTTAATCTTAATAACTCAGATGTTGTTGGAGAAATGAAGGTAACAATTTTTGTTATAAAAACTGGCAGTAAGGTTGGGGCAGTAATACTTACCTTTTCCTGTATCAAATATTAAAATGGTGACAAAATTAACAAACACTACTTACGAGAGCTTTTATATTTTACTAAAATATATTATATACTAATAGTTATATTAAATGTATAATTGAATGTAACAATAGACAATATTTTACTTAATTTATAATCCTGGTATTAAAAAAGTGACTTATTTCTGAATTTAAATATTAAAATTAATCCACATTATCAATATTGATTATTATTTTATTTGTTTTAATTATTACTGGTAATAGAAAAATAATACTATATTCAAGTTTTAATTTGTATGCATTAATATGGAATTTGTGGTACCACATTAAACACACATGTAGTTGTATATAAAACAATTTATCTTTATACTCTACCTAACTAGACCCAAATAATATTTTTCAGTAGAATAAAATGTTACTACCTTAAATTTTCTGTTCCAAACATGTATATTTTTTCTATACAACCCCACTCAAAAGAAATGCACCCACCTTCATTTATGCACAAATATTGCCTCTAGTTAGGAAGGCAAACTGTTGGCTATATTAGGTTAGCATTCCTTGGAGAGAGAAAAATGATAATAAATTATTGTCTGGTTGTTCTACCATTAAGTTGTTTTTTAAGAGATTGCATAATATATTTTGTCTCTCTCTCTCCCCCGATCTTTAGGTT
Source organism: Coelogynopora nodosa (assembly GCA_034780555.1). Classification (NCBI taxonomy): domain Eukaryota; kingdom Metazoa; phylum Platyhelminthes; order Proseriata; family Coelogynoporidae; genus Coelogynopora; species Coelogynopora nodosa. The sequence goes on along the minus strand of JAUZND010063452.1, from coordinate 14,477 downwards.
ACATAAGATATTTTGTCTCTCCCTCTCACCCAATCTGTATGTCATTAATGGCATGTATAGATTCATCTCCATAGTAATATTGATTGTCAGTTTAGGTCTACATGGTCGTATTGCTTGTTGAAAGCCTCTTCTCTCTCAATAGCAGCTAACGTGGGCTCAAGAACGTTTGGATTGGGGAGTTAAGGAGTGGAGTTGAATCTTCACAGATGAAATCCCAGTTCATCTAATTCAGAGTTGTCAGTGTCGCTATGTTAGCCATACACCAGGTACGCTCTTTCATCCCCAGCAAATCTGACCAGCAGTCCATGCTAGTAGTGGAAAGCTGATGTTTTGGGGCTGTTTCGCTGCTGATGGCACTTGAGTTATCCAGGGGATAACTACAAGTCAATGTTAAATGCTTCACAATACATAGAGCTACTGACAGAGTATCTACTTTTAGTAGACCTACCAATTGATAATTTCAAGCTTCCGCAGGACAATGCTCCATGTCATATGGCTGCTACAACACTCAGATTCCTCCAGAATTCAGCTATAGAGTGTCTTCCTTGGCCATCACAGAGTCCTGACTTGAACCCTATAGAGATCCTATGGGGCTATCTGAAGCATGTCCTTGAACCACTTGAACTAGCTACCATGTAAGAGTTAGAGGTAGCTGTACACAGAGAATGGGCTAATATAATCGCAGATGTCATCAACAACATCATTGAATCTATGCCAAGACGTTTTCAGGCAGTGGTTGCAGCTGTGGTGGTCATACAAAATAATGACCGAATTCCCCCATTTCTCCCCTTTTCTGGGAACGCTACAATAACCCCTTTTAGGGCCACCACATATTGATTGATACCTATATGAACTATGAAATTGTTCAATTTATCTATGATTAAATATTGTTAAGGTTAAAGTGTTTTGGTTAAAATTTAATAACAAAAATTTAATATTTGGGCATAAATGAAGGTGGGTATGTTTCTTTTGAGCAGGATTGTACATTTCATAATTTATGGAAATGTAGCATGCACTTGCCTTGGACAGTGATGTGAGCTTGCTTGAGACAAGAGCCAATGAAATGTGTGATAATGCTGTACATTCCAAGTACATAAATTCGATGGTCCTGCAGAGTTTTATTATGTTTATGTCTGACATTTACCAAATTATTGCATCAAAGCTTGTACTGTATGTTCTTCATTTTATTATGTTCACACATATATGTATGTGCAGTTTGCTAATATTTTACTAAATATTTTTTGTAGGTATATTTTCTGATATATTAATTATATTTATATCTAGAATTGATTCTATTTAAGATCATCAAATGGAAATCCATATAATGAAGTTAATAATAATTAATTGGTGATTATCTTTTATATAAATCAAATGATAAGTAACCAATTATGATTCTCAGTAAAGTTGAGTACATTCCAATTCTTCATTATAATCTAGTTATTTTTCAAGTTATTGAAGGATATAACTTGTTAAGTTTTATTCACAGGTCGAATTTAATTAATTATTTGTACAAAGAGTAGAGCAGATTAATGAATAATCATTAGTTTTATTCACAATCCCACGGGGTGTTCTTTCATATAATAATCTAATACAAAGGACATGTACACTGGAGAATGGTTAAATGTTGTATATATCTCTTGTACTTCAGACAGTTCTAAATTACTGGATGGAGCTTGGTGTCCGTGGATTCTTATTTACTGATGCTGCATTCTATAGTGAAAGTTTTGGACCGGATTCTACTTCAACTCAGTTAGATGTAAACCGTTTTTCAATCACCTTTTTTAATGACCATTTCATTAATGATATGTTTACTTTTTAATTATTTAGAAACTTGTTTTTTGCTTATAATTATAAACTAAATATTAATTCTACCATTTTATTTTTTCAGGGCTATGGAGAATATTTTAAAACTAAAAATACAGGGCAAACTTTTCAGGCTGAGAGTGTCACTTTTCTGCAAGAAATGAGAAGGACTGTTGATGAAATGAAAACAAAAACAGATAAGTCAAGGTATATGTTGGCTTATTTATTTTTGTAGATATTTGTTTTATTTTACTATTTTTTAGCATATGTCATGTTTAGGTGGTCACCATTACATTTGTAGGATATAAATATTCTATATGGCTATAGTTATATTTAGGCAGTTAGTGTAAGGTATTGACTAAAGTAGTACATTTGTCATTACATTATTATGTAGTCACCATTTTTTAATTACATTAATATATATTTATTCAATTTAAAGTCTGAGGTTTTTTATAGTGAGACCCACATATTTTCATGTTTTGTTGGATTTGTTAACTTTATGTCTAATTTGACCCCCAAACTTTTTGTTTTGAAGTTTTAAATATATACGAATTTTGCAAATTTTTGTGCTGGATACCACATCAAGACAGAAAGTGGTGATATTAGTGATTATTTAATAATGTTTAATTTTATTTATTACCAGAAATAGGATATCAGTATCAAAAATATGTAGAATGTGGTGTCAATCTTATTTGTCAGGTTATGTACGTTTTTTGAATGGTAGCATATTCCTTTTATAGTAATATAGAACACAGCATACATTACTCATTAATCCAAATCAGTGTAAATTGACTACTTAAAAGCAGACCAAAACGCTATCCCATTTTTTGAATATATCTTCATTCCTTACATCAACTTTTTGTCTTGACACATTTCATTTCAAATATGGCCTGTAAAATAATCTCTTCTATGCTTATCATGTGGTCAGCCTTAGTTGAATAATGTTTTTTGGTCATCTAGGACACTTGAGAATCAATCTGCTTTCTGTGTGTCATCTCATCACCAAATTATATATTCACATATTAATTAATTATCTTTTTTTTCATATGGCATAAGGATATACTATCTCAATTGTAATAAGTATTTTATATAATCAGTGCTCTTTGATGGTCAATTAGACACTTTTCCACAAATTTTCTCAATTTGCACATTTCCTCAAACTTCCATTTTTCCTCAATTTTCCACAAATTGCATGCATCGTAAAACATTAATATATTTCTAAATGTGAAACTGCTACTTGTTTTTCTGGAATTGATGGTCCAGTTAGTAACCATTCCTTAGATATCATAGGTAGAAATTCTATCCAAATCTCTTTAAATTGATCATTGCTGTGAATTGTAAAAGGGTTTTATTTAGTTTAAATCTGAGTTTTTTTCATTTCTTAAAATATTTGGGGTGGAACTTTGAGCAGCTATTCTGATCAAGAGATAGGGTAAAGAATAATTTTAAAGAATCAATCGATTTTATATTCAGTTGATTCCCTGACGTACCTTAATTGTGGCATTTGCATTGAAGACACATACTTTTCTTTCAAACGCAACCCATCATTCATAGGCTGTCTGGCTACATAATTTTTGTATGTTGATTTTTCATTCAGTATGAACATCTGTGTTTTGTGTGAATATAATACATGTATGTTTGTGAATATATATGCAAATTTAAAGAAAGAAATATTTGTGATATACATCAGTTTTTAGTTTAATCTATGTAGATATTTTATAGCCCTTTTTCATTTGCAAATGATTGCTTGCTGTGATTTTTCTCATATATTAATTAGACCTAAAGTTAGTAAACTTAATAATGCATGCATAAAATATCTAATTTTGTGCAAAGAAAGGATGGAAATAGTTTATAAATCTGTGGCGAAAAAATTAATCCCAAACAATTTTGGTTTTATAAAAAATGTTTTTTTTGTTGCAAATAATGCAAACCATGCAAATAATTGGATTCACGTTTCACGCTCCATTACATGTCCGCAATGAAAATTGAGGCATGCACTCTTTATATTTAGATTTGTGATATGTGGGAGTCGCATTTTATCAATTATTTAAAACATTTTTTGCAATGATTTTGGTTACATGATACTTTTTTTTTAATTTTTCAGATTGCTTATGGTTGAAACTGGTGACATTGGTTTTGGATTGGAATCACTAGACCCTGCTCTGTCTTTTTTTGGTGATAATTCTAATGCTGCACACATGATCATTAGTTATGAGTTTCTTAAAGACCGTGGCTGGTAAGGTATTTTTATAATAAGTTTATACAAAGTATGTTTCCTTTATGGTCTGTGTTTAAAAAAAGTGTTTTTTATTCATGTCAAATATTGAATTTACATTACATACAATATATGTTAGTAAGCTATTCTGTAACCCATGTTTATGCTATTTGGTACATTAAAATTAATCTAATGAGTGATTTGATTAACTGTTTAATACGATTGTTTATTCTTTTAGTTCCAGTATTCAGTTTTTACAATTTCAATAACAAAAATATTTTATACTGATATCAAAGCATTTTTCAGATATGTTTTAGTTTAATTTACATTAGGCAACTTATCATCAGGGCAATTTGTTTGGCATAGTGTAACAGCTTACATGATGCAATATATTGTTGGCGTTTGTTTAATATATTGCATATTATAATGAATTAAACGCAATAATTTTTAATAAATTATTACCATTTAGAGATTTAAAGGGTGCAATTTTCACTTCACTTATATATAATATATATTGATTTAATTTAAATAATTATATTATGAAATGTGTTTATTGCACATACTATTATGTATTCAGTTGCATTCTTTTTTTGCAAATTAAATTATTGTCTTATTTATTATAAATAATGTATGTAATATATAATTATTTCATTCAAAAGTTCTATATTATGATATAGAGTCCCCACCACTCGGGAAAACGGGAATTTACTAGGTTTTTGGTATTTTATTTTGAATTTAAAAACTTAATTTTTGTTATTAGTGCCCATTTACTTTTTAGTAGAATGATAACATTTTAGAAGTTTTTTCTTTGTATGTTATCATTATCAATCATTTTGTGTTAGCCATGATTTTGTGTTAGACCTTGTTGCCCGACGTCTTGTAAAGAACCACATCATTTCTGTTAATAATATCACCATCTCTAAACGGATGATGGACGAAGTCGCCATGGTCTACCGCAGGTACAAAGATTACCTTCTGAAGAAGTAAAATATAGCAATAGACAAAGTTGCTGACTGTCACAAAACTAAAAGTTGACAAGGAGGTTGCAATATCAAGAAACGCAATAAATCCTTGGCAATTGGCATACAGCACCTGTAAGATCGGGCCTTCTCATTATCTAAGCAAGCAGTCAGCTCAAAATCAACAGTTCTATTCAAAGACAGAGGCACCTGCCCCGTCTGCTCAGACTCGTGTAATGAAAACATTGATTGAATATCTCAATTAGACCATCAAACAAAAAGAGATGAACCTATGATCCCAATAATACTGTACATGTGTTACATTTATATGTACCTACATACCTGTAATAGCTATATCTATTGTTTGTCATAGGCGCTGCTTTATCTACATAATTATTAGACTTATTAGATGTGTACCTAAATGCCAACACCTCATCTGTCCACATCTATCTGCATCATTATTATAACTATATAATTACTATTCTAAACTCAGTTGTAATGGTTTACCATACATACCTATGTATTGTATGATACACAATATATCGTCACAATGCACTTATGAGTGATTTATATATATGTATTTGCTGTCTCCGGTGGAATATTCACGAAGTGGTTTATTAAATTTTAGTGTGAAAAACTCGGGAATTTCGGTTTTGCATTTAAGATGTACGCTGTATTTAATATTAAACATTTTGTTTTAATTATACAATTATTAAAATTTAATACGATGTAATATTTAAATAATTTGTACAGGACTACATTTTAATCAAAAAATTCTTTTGGAATTTTTGCTTCAATTTAAGGATCGTCCTAGATACAAAATTCTATAAAAATTTGTCATCAAAAAGTAGATGCGGCTTCTACTCTGGTTGTTACTAGTTTGTAATAGTGCCTAGTGTAAGGGCTTAACGATCATATAAAAGCTACCGAGAGTATTATCGTCATACACTTTCTAACTGAGTATAAATCATAACTTATATAACAGTCAGCCGAGTAAGTTCTCTCTCTCTCCAATTTGCGCGAATTGTGATTTGGGCCTACCTATGATGTGAAACTTTGCCATATACACCTTATATTCTCGGCTTTGCCTTGATTATTATACCAAACTAATTGTGAATATTAAATTATTTAGTGTGCTCAAGTTTCAATTCTCCTGAGTAAACTAATAAGGAGTTTATTCAAATGATAGTCAGAATTATGTTTCAATAATTCAAATAGTTAGCTTGTAAATTTGAAATTAATTTTTTTTGGTGTTGGACGTAACATTGATTACGTAGTTATTGATGACTATTATAATACAATTTTTTTGCTGTGATGATTCAAATTATAATAATGTCTTTAGTATACATAATGTAAAACGGTTTTCAAAGCATAGAGAATTAAAATTTATTTTGAAATATATCTATATTTGATTAGTTAACAAAATTATTAAATAAATATGTCTGGGTGGTTCAGAATTCTTAAATTACTTATAAAATAATTAAACTTGGTCATATTATACTTTGAAAATATATAATTTTATTAAAAAATTATTTTTAAGAATAATGCGCAACATATCAGAAACATAGGTGAAAAATATCAATTCTAGATCTTTTTGTATGTCTATTAATGAGCTAATATTGTCCTCCCTATAAGACAGTTTCTAATGCCACTAAGTCGCTCTTTAAGTTTTGGTAGAGAATCTAACTTCATGATATTCGAATATATGTGTGGTTATCACAGTTGAAATTGGAAAAGCATAACTCACAGCGGCATTATTATAAAAAATATTCTGTGTCAAATTGACAATTAGAAATATGTATAAAATATATGTTCGAATGAATTAGTTTCAGATGGAATTGTTTTGAGTAATTGACTGCAATGTATTGTGTAAATTAATTTTTATAATGTCGTTTTTTTAGGAGAGTTCCAAAATCAAACATGGACCCCAAGATTAAAAATTACATTGATAGTACAAATTCATCCAGCTGGAAAGATATTGCTTTGACTACCGCAACATCTACCCATCTTCGAAATGGATATCTCCCAGCTGTTGCCGCTACCTTTTTGTTACCTGGCACACCTATCGTTTATTACGGCTCGGAGTTAAATTTGACCTATAATTCTTCTAATCCGGCAGATTATGTTGCAAACCAATTCAAAGCGGAATTTCTCCCATACTATCCCAACGACAAAAGAAGTGTTATCGACAGTAGCATTCCAAATGCCGCTACCATGAAAATGAGCATTTTTAACCACTTACCTATGCCTTGGTGTGCTTCAGGATGTTTTGTTACAAACACAACTGGTGTCAATAATGTCAATGTTTCACAGTCCTTCTTTCCTTTGTCTGATGTTAAGGTACGTTTCAGTTACTTTTTTATTCAACTGTTTTAAAACTGGCTCAGCCATGTGCCTTTGGGGGCTTAGCCTAAAGCTGGGTCAAATTGGCCACCACTACTTAATTGTGGCTAAACAGTTGCTATTTTGACGTTATTGTTTCGCTTTTCATCGTTTTTCTATAATCAGGCACTTGGTTAAATAGCTGTTGATATATTGCCAATTTTTTTTATTAATATCAGGTAATTTGTAAATGGTCAATCATTAGAAATTTTGTGTTAGATTTTTTGTGTGTCGAAATGTATCGCAACTGTTTAGGGAAGTATGTGATTAACGTATATTCAATGTAATCAACTCAGTTTCTATTATCCATCTCCTTGGATATTGGATGCCCGTGTATTGTGCATACCTGTTATATAATTAGTGTTTTAATATTGCCAAAATTATGATTAATGGATATTTTGGAGGGAGGTTTTATGTTCGGTTTATAAGTCGAAATTTCACTTTTTACTCGTAAATATAGGCTCCAAAGTGCGTCAGGTGATTAAACCTCATTCTTTATATAAATCTCTTCATGGTTAACTTCTAAATGTAATGTATTTATTTTTTTACTTCCCAATTTAGAAAGTAAAGGCCATTGGCCAGCCTGAAACCATTTTCCAACTTTACAAACAACTAGCCGAGATACGTATGAACGAATCATTGTTATTTGGAGACTTTAAATGGATTTCTCAGCCTATTTACGTAAGTTATCTCTTGTTTAATCGCTTGGCATATTTTTGTTTTAACTGTTTTTATATTTAAACGATTATTCAAATTTTGGATTGTCTCATATAAATTATTTTTTAACATGGTTTATTATGGTTTTGTGAAACCTATGAATTACGTTATTTAATATATCGGCTCTATATAAATCACTTGGTTAGTCATTATAAATAATGTCTGTATTAGAAGTTTAATAATAGGGTTATAACTTAATGTTATCTCTTTTTAAATAATGTATATTATATATATAATAAATCATTTATAATATAATTATAATAAACTAGTGATTTCAAAATAAATATATATCGTTTATGGCTATAAAGATTGCTTAGATTGTAAAACCGTTACTTGTGGTTAGCTAAGAAAACCCTGATAATGTGATATCTGTTTGACCTACATACAATACATTTATTTACAACTATTACATAATATAATACAATTGTTTGTTTCTAGAAAACTTTTGATAGGTTTTACATCGACATTGAAATATTAAATTTTAATCATTTAGATAAGTTTTAAATTAATATGTTATACAAACCGTATGACTATGTCTTTACTGTATTTATATTAATTCATTGAGGCATAATTAAGCCGTAATAAGCGCTCTAAAATTCATTAATTTTCTTCATTTCATAAAATATTGCTTTTTATTTTGTATATATAATCCTTAACCCATATTTGTTTTTATATACTGTATAATACCTAATATTTTAATCATGATACGAATAAGTTTTCTGTTTCTAAATATCAATTTTATACAAGTAATAAAATGTAATAGTATAAAAACGGTCTGTTGTATTTTCTCTAAATGTTTACATTACTATTAGAAAATATCAATTGTATTATTATTTTATTACTTTTATAATCTATACCAATATGTTATATAGTATGGGCTATATCACATGTTTAACTGCAACCACCGTCACTTGTTGGCTGTTGTTATGAATTCAGCATCAGAGGTGTTGTTAATTCTTCCACTAACTCTTCGCCTTGCATTCTAAATTGAAGTGCATTGTCACTGTATAAAGTGGACACAAAAAAGTTAATTTTACACATAGGGCCGCTTTCGATCCTCGCCTTTCTTTAATGAGCGGCCCTAAATTTATGATCGGGGATATTACAATCGATTATCATACTAACTTAATATGTAACTTTAAGATAATTGAAAAACGATAATAATTTCCACAATTATGCGTTTTTTGCACTTTTACCATTTTTTCAAAATTCTCTGTAATAAGAAAAGTTGTTCTGTTGTATCATATGTGTATAAAGAAATAATAAGGTATCAAATTGTGGATCTAAAGCTACTTGTATAATATGCTGCAAAACGTGATAAAATTATGTAATATCCAAAAGGATTATTCAGTCTAATTAGGTTTTTTAGACAGGTAAATGGTTTCATTTCCTTTGTTTCAATATACTTTAATCCTTCGTACGTGGACATACTTTTAAGGATTTGCTACGTGGAGGGTGGTATTTTACCCCCCGCCTGCCCCCCTGGAAAACCAAACTTCCTATCTTCTGGTTAAGCTAAAATGTGGTATTACCCCTAAAGACTTGTAGGGCGATTTTTTTTTAAATTAATCAATTGGTATCATTTTTATGACCCGATTACGTCATAAACTCCAGTTAGGAAAACTATAGGAAATTAGCCATATATGCTATATATTGACCAATAAATGCTATAACTTTTGTTCAATGCAACCAATTGACTTGATTCTTTTTGCAATTGATTCTAGATCAGTATAAATTTCTACTTGAGTATTATTTTTAATTCCTGGTTATTTTAATAAATAATTTTTTTTAAGTTAAATGGGTATAATTTACGATTTTCTATTGGTGCTGAAAGTTTCAGCTCTTAGTATCATTGGCAAGTATGAAAACCGAGGGGGTATGAAATGGATAAATAATAACACAATTTTCTGGTATGTAAAAATAGTCGAAATTATTAATCAAAAACTTCATTTCGTTGAAAAAAAAGTTGCATACCCCCCACCCTTTCTACACGTACGAAGGATTAATTGTTGTGTGATAATTGAATTCACAGTATTATTTAAATATTAATTCGGATTTATACAAATTTTTTGTTAGTACATTTGAATGTATTTATTCTTTTTTTATCAGAACAAGCCTGTTCCGAGAGGGAAAGGTACAATTATTTTACAGGAAATATTTTCTCGGTTTGCTGAAGGATTCAACAAATTTGTCGTTGTCATCATGCATCGTCAAGGCTCAAAAAGCAGCCTTATCACTTTAACCGATGCTTGCCCCAAGGTCACCCCAAAACTTGTTTACCCGGCCAATACTAATCTTCCTATTGGAGAGCAGATTTCATCAGATGCGATTCATATTCAAGCCTCTGACGAACCATCTGTTCATGTGTTTGAATGTGGTAAATAATTTATGATTGTATTTTACTTTTAACTGTTAAAATTATGCTTAAAAACAGTGCTGGTGAAAGTTTGAAGAATCCTATTTTACGTGTGTTTGTAGTACATCTACAATAATGCTTGTTGTTATCTTTCTAATTGATGTTAGTTTTGCTCGTTCTAAACCCGATAAATATACGTCACTGCATACTCTACTTATGATTTTCAGTGTTTCATAAATAGGGTGGTTATTAAATGATAAACTTACATTAGTTATTTAACTATGTTAAGCTTTGACTCTGATATTTTCCTTCTTGTTAGATATTACATTAGTCTATAGGTCAATAGGTTTCTGACAGACGGGTACAATTTGTTTCGAAACTTGTATTCGCTATTATTACTATCTGCGATATTTGTGGTACGTTTGTTATCTTTGGTATTAAACTGACTGTCCGTGTATACAATCGGAGACTTTGCCCCCTCTGGTTTTTAAACAAACTGAGAGCTAATATCTTGAACACAATTTATGTGTTTCTGTTCCATTGAAATTGTATATAATATTTGATTGATAAATATCGGTAAACCTGTAAAACTTTACGTTAAATTGACCGTACTAATATTCTTAAATCATGAAGAACGTTGAAATTAATCTAACTAACCTGTAACTAGTTTTAAATGGTATTTGTGCATATACCCAAAATTCGCTAATTATATCTGCGATGGCTAAGTTTATGCCACGTTTGTTATCTTTGGTATTAAACTGACTAGTTGTTTGTGTATACATTCGGGAACTTTGCCCCATGTGTTTGTTCGATTGAAATTGTATATAATATTTGACTTGATAAATTTTGGTTAACCGGAAGTTATATCAATGATTGACTTCATTATTGTGCTTCTAAAGATTAAATTTCCAAAAACCAATTATACATTTGACTAAATTTCTGTTTTGCCCTACATCTTATAATTGCAAAAATTTGCAGTCAAGCGAGCTATAAATTATTCGAGGGACGTTAGCCGAAACAATAAAAAGGAAAATCAAATTGTTATTTCAATTATTTTGAATTCTTATTATTTCAGTAGTATATATTTCTCTATATATCTAATTTGCTTCGATAGTTGTCCTAATATGTTTTTAAAATTTTGTAACTTCATCTATAATACCCAAGCAAGTTTTTTCTGAATTGTTTACTTAAAAGATATTCGCTGGCTAAATCTTAACTTTTTATACGTGCATTTAAATTTACTTATGTACCATAAGAATAAAATTTTGCATGAGGATCGCTCGATATCAGTATATAATACCATACGAACATTATCAAACAAACATATATATATATATAACTTATGTCGCTTTATAATTATATAATTTTTTAATCGCTCAGTAATAATTTTTAAGAAATCCCTAGTTGCTTGTAGATATATCTCACAGATGTAAGAATATGTTTAACCTTTACCAGGTAAAAAAAACTTAAAACGTCCGCTGGCTATACCCTAGGCACTTTTTTTTCGGCTGTTAGTTTTAATAACTTTTTACGTGTGCGTATATATGTTATTTTTTATGAAAATAAATAAAAATACTCACTTCATTCGTAAGAAAAACTTTATTTGTAACAGTTATAACTTAAGTATAAAACATTGTTAGAGGATACACATATAATACAGCATACCTACTTTTTGGAAGGAGAATAGGTCATATCATGAAGTGCAGTCTTTGATGGAAAAAGAGTCAATGTCAAATAAATAGGTATCTATTTAAATAACAATTGATACATGCTATTTCTGAGTGTTACTTGCAAATAAAATGATATATAGCACACATATAGGCTATATGTTGCGACTTTTTTTTTGTCCTGTGCTCTTGGACAGACGTGACATCTTCCACATCTTGCTAGTGCGCTAGCCGAACAGGCGCTATGCAGAAGCAGGTGAGACAGCGATGTGGACAGGCAGGAGGCTCTGCGAGTCCAATCAGGAATAACCTCCTTAGAAACTGTGTGTTACACGGTTGGCGTAATGTGGATGTATAGCTGAGAGAAACAAAATAAACGTGTTGTATACGCCTTGTGCTTGTTGTAGTTCAACACGATTTCTGGCCTCATATAATTGTCGGCGACAGTATCGGTATCATGGAAAGTGGATAGCAGAATGACGACACGTTTTTCTTAGAAATAGAGACTTTACAGTATATATATGTTCTTCAAATTTAAAAAATTTTCGTACATATATTCTTTTTTTCATATAATTTTTTTTTAAAGTTCAATTAAACTCCATAGTTTGGTGATAAAATAATAATTAGATGATATATCTAATATCAGAATTATAATAATTTTGTATTTTATTCCTGGCTAATAATTTTAAAATATTGAAACTAAAAAACTTAATTGAATGCGATCACATTATCTTTTCGAAACAAATTTTCATTATGCACCTTTTTTGTTATTAATTGTAAGTCGAAATATATGTTGATCTATTTTTAGTGAGTATAAATATATATATATATATTTTTTTAATTCTCTCAATTAGAACAATTTTTTTTGTTATAATTGCAATATTTATTAGTTTATCTTTCAGTTTGCAAAGAAAAGATATTCGTGTATATATTCATTTTGTTAATGAAAATTATATACTGCTCAAGTTAACAGCTGAATGAAAATTTAATATGGAATTAATATAATATGGAGCTTATTTAAGAATATTTCAAATTTTTTAACTATATGATGAAAAGCATCACATCGAGGAATGTGGTATCAACTTCCTGTGATATATAATCAGTCAACTCCATCACAAATTGCGAACCTTGACCCACTTCACAAATTTTTCCAAAACGCGAACGTATGGCTGGAGATTATTATAGCAATTAAACAGTGCCGGAGTCACAGAGAATCCGGGCCTTCAATCCGTACTTATATGCAAGCTTGCGGAAGGTATCAAAACCCACCAACTGTCTGTTAATCAAACGAATTTTTGGATAAAGAACAATGCTGTGTTTGTAAGAGATGATAGAGTTATTCATAAAAGAACATTGAAGCAGTGTCTGAGCACGGGCTGAGGTACACAACGTCCCCAGCGGTCATTATACAGAATTAATACTTCATTATAACATGCATTGAATTTAAATTTGAAATAACGAGATAATAGTATTAATAAATTAACAGTTAATTTCAATAAAATATTCATTTATTTCCCGCAAAAATTCAATGCCAGTCAGGTTTTTTATGTATATTAATGTCCCTTCGTTTTTTAACGCATGTGGCTTCTGCAATTTTAGACTCTCAACCTCGCACTTTTACTCTTCATCACGCTTATACAGGTTGTTTATAACACCAAAGTTTCTTGTTGTATTTTACAAAAATCTTCCATAATTTGATTTATATGGGAATCATAAACTATAATATTTTCACTTTCACGAATATGATTCAACAAAAGTGCAAATAGCTTCGCGATTGCGCGGGCCCATTATTCTTTAAAACAACATGATTGATCAAGATCAACTTACTCACATACTAAATAAAATTTTATATCCATGCATATCTTAAACATTAAAGCTCAAATTATTATATATAGATTGCTTTTAATTTTTTTTAATTAATTTAGTTCTAATTTTTATTTTTAATATATATATATTACCCATATTGAAAAAGGTAAAAACTAAAAAAAGTGATGTAACATTTTTCAGAAACCTCGACGGCAGCCCCATATCCCACTAAGTGGTTAAAGTGACTTTAACCCCCCCTCCTATATTTATATGCCTAATATGTAGCATGGATCTTTACAAGCAACACCGAAATCAACGTTGAGAAATAATTACGTCGCGTCAATTTAAACTGATGGCTACTATATAATTAATGTTTTCTCACAACAATTTCTTTAAGTCATATATATAATATACTGGCTAAAATATATATTATAATAAAGGAAATAAAATATTAATAGAATTCTTTCTATAAGTAAGCCTATGTAAATGTATATGTAGGGGAGACCGGGGCTGGTACTAACAGGGGCAGGTTTTAACACGGCGTTTTATTTAACTATGCTAAAGATTGCTAT
>JAUZND010063441.1:0-17904 GCA_034780555.1 Coelogynopora nodosa | reverse complement strand
GGTGGTGGGGGGGGGGGGGGAGGCAATTGGGCAGTTGCACTCTAGGAATAAAATAAAGCTGCCCTTTTACGTAAGGATTCACAGGCCTCTTTTAGGACAAAAAATTAATTATACGTATATTATCCTAGATATTATACCAGGTGATGAAACTTTCATAAAGTGTCCTTTTTGTAAGACCGTCCCGCCGTTATTTGAAGCTGTCAATGGCCCTGGTAATACTATATACATTAAATTATAATCGAATGCAATTAAAAATCATCGTCATGTATTATGAAACATATTTTTAAACACTGATTCATTTAAAATCTGACAGGAAACCTATACAGAAGCTACTTATATAAATCTCAAATTGTCTGTAATTAGATCGACATATTTTGTTTATCCAGCAAGCAAGCAAGGTGCAGACACCTCCCAGAGACTGATGAGTAATACTCATCCTTCGAGTGACAAATGGCTATCATCCTAATTAATGAGTTACGTAATCGAGCTAGCTATGCTATTCATATGTAGTAGGTATAGTGACGAAATTTGTCATATCACAATATATTTTGCAACATGTGCAAATTAAATTGTCCATCAAACGAATTGCCAGACAATTTTTAAAAAGCCTAGAATTATTGCAAACAATGCACGATGGTGTTATGCAGGTTATTTTAGAAAATAACCACGATTTTATCAAATTCTGTGTTATAGTAATGTGTATATAAGTCGTTTTTATTTAATTTCTCTAAATATTTAAATAGTTACGTAAATATTTGCTACTATTATAATGGCTGTTAATGGAAAGGAATGTAATACGCAAAGTTTATATATCGCAAAATAATGCAGCAATAATTTGTCATGATATAGGAGCAATTCATCACAATTTGTTAATTTAATTATCTTTACATTAAAGGTATAGAATCAATGTATTAATTAAGGCGTTAGGTGTAACCTGTATTTTATATATTTATTGATATATTTTGAACTAAATTTGTAACTGATGGCATTTAGCTATAGGAAAATGATGGAATTTATGACTATTAATAATGATACACATTTAACCCTTAAAAGACAATGCGATATAAAATGCACACATATAAATAAACCGCTAAGCTTAAATGGACTTAATAAGTTGTTAGGTTCATATCTACAATTTAGATTGTAACAAAAATGCCTATATTGTGATAACTCTACTTGTGTAAATAAACAGTTCAATTTAAAATATTATAATATACGACAGACGTGTTCCATGTGTCTGAAACAATATGGTGTAAAACAATTAATTATTAATGATTTTTCGTGATGAGGTTATTTGTAATGAAAATTTTGAGGTGAACCGAAATAATATCGACAAACACATTAGGCCCATTACAACGTTTTAAATGCACAGCAATATTTTAATACTAATATATATGTATATATATATATATAAATAGTGTATTTTAAATATTTTCAACCTATTAAATTAATAAACTTTGCTCATTGTATAATCGTAATTTCATCAGGCATGATTTTATGAGTTTAAAACAAACCGCTCTTAATCATAAACATGTAAAATATAATATATAACTGATTTTATATGGGACTCTGGTTGGCCTTTCACAATGCCGTTAGCTTGATGGGTATATAAGTTGCGGTCTGCTACATATATAAGATGATACGCGTAAATAAATTCTTGGTGTACCTGTGAGGTATTCAATGTTACACTTGTCCTGCTGCTGCCCCCCGTCCACCTGCCGACGACCGCAGGCATAGTGACGCCACCGGAGTCCGGCCCCGGGGTTACTGGTAAGGCCCTCGCATTGGAGGACCACAGTGCGGCCCTCGGACACCCAGGCTGGCCCGGGTACACGGAGTTGTACCCCCGTGGGAGGGAAGAGAACGTTGAGTCGCACTGGAGTGCTGGCCACACCGCCCACGATTGCGGGACTTGTAGCGTTACAACTGGTGAGAAGAGGGGAACAAGGACTCTATATATATGTATGTATTATAAACAACTATTACTTACGATTGTTTAAATTAGTGTCAATTTTATTCTGATTTCTTAGTCATTAACGTTATCAACTGAAACATCAAAATTTGAAGGCAGAAATTTTGTTATTAGCGCCTAATGATTTTTAAAAACTTACTTTTAATTTAACGGTGGTGAATTTAAGGGCCCTGATGCGATGCAAATTGGCTCACGAAGGGTTATACAAATTGCTCCTTGCACATAGTACAGATTTTTTAAGAATTCTTAGTGTGTTGTTTAATTTGAAGAATTTTATCCTGTTATGAATTCCTATTTAATAACATTATCGAAATGAATTTTAATTACAATAGATGGCGGGTACGTTGTTTTTATCTTTTAATATTTTTAAGTTAGTGCATACTCGTATTTACTAATATAAACGAAAAAACATAAATATAATCATAAAAAATTTGCATTTCCGGGTGGTTATATTTTTGCAGATACTCACGCATTAAAAATGAATACATGACGTATCAACAAATTATTCCTACATATTAATTTATCGTTGCACTCATAGACTTTTGCAAGAATTATGCAGTCCACCAGTTGTTTTGTGCACAAATGACTTTTGTGCACAAATTAACTAATTTCCCGCCATTTTGACTTTATTAAGTGCATAATGTAGGTCTCATAAATAATGTCGAAAACATATAGAAAAAATATGCATAATATAATAAAAGAAAAAAATTAACACAGCGTGTAAGAGTTAGTAATAAGAAAGTAGTATTTTATCTTACTGAAACAAAGCACCATTGTCTTCCTTTCTAACAGATATTTTCAACTTTCGAGTCCTTTGCGCACCTGCTGTAACCAACAATTCCGATTCTTCATAGACATTATCTAAAATAAAGAATATGTTTTATAATTTACAAATTGAAGATGTAATAATATTTTTTAGTTCAAACACATATTTAATGCAATTTTAAAATGCACTTTTCATGGCGTCACTTTACAGGAATAACGTATTATTTGTGCATAATTAAAGAGAGAGAAAACATCTAAGAATTTTTTTCGGATAATTTTGATCTGTAAATTGTTCACAGTAAATTAAAGTGGTATGTGAGTATTTTCACCTTGGTGATTATAAAGGAAAATAAGAACGAATTTATAAAACTATTTTTGAACGAAATACGATAAATTAACTTAAAAAGTTATCAAATTAACCCTAGAAAGTTGCAAATACAATAAAGCGAAAAAATCATATTCAGTAACAACGCATTTTGTCATGGGATTATCCACTCCTGTATAATTGATCACGTATGTACTAAAGACCTCGTGAAGAACAACATGTATCACCGCATCCTCATGTTTCTTTGGAGCTTTTGACGGATCCTGCATTTCGACCTACATGCTCGAGCAATGCTGAATAATTCAGTACTTTTTGTCCCAAAGGAGCTCTCCATCTTGGAAACTGTAGACTAGCCGACCATCTATCGTGTGTGGCTACCATCATTTCATTCCCTCTATCCCCCTCCCCCCTTCCAACATATATTCGGTCCGATATATACATATATATTGAATACGTTTAAGAAATATATTTAATAGTGAGGTCGATGATGTTCTTTTTGATTGAAAAATCTAATGTCGGAGTGATTTACCATAATCAGAGAAGTATAATTTGAGAGAAGGTATTAATAGTTAATGGAAAGGTTACAACTATACCCATCGTTTTGATAAATTTTTAAAATACTGCAAATTTAAAGATAAATGTCTTCATAAGAAAGGATCATTAAGTTTTAATTAGTAAGTTTGATCCACTAACATGAGCGATAATGTGATTCTGTGATAATGATAACAATACTTATAGATGTCAAATGTGTTTAACATATACATGAAAATGTTTCTCAGTAAATATAGCCCTATAGACTTATAATAATATAAATTATTAAATTTATTAAAAAAAACTTATGAAAGCTTTCAATTTCGTTAGAAAATGTCAATAAACTCTGGGTAATTATATGTTTACTTATATAGTAAGTAACCCATAGTCAACCTAGAAGTTATTCAGTTTATTTATCTGTTTGTATATACAATATAATTATATATGGTAACATATTGTCAGCCTACAAGTAAATGTGAGTAAAAACAGTTTTTATTCCGTTATATTTGTGGTAACCTAAATAGATAATGTTGTAAAATTATTTTATAATATGGGTATATATATATAATATTTACACTCTACAAATGGTAATAATAATACATGGTTGTATTTACACTTACGTATAAACAGATGTCTCATTATTTATAACTTTGTCCGATTACATAGTTCTAACTAAATATGTATTGTATATATGCTTTATTACTTTATATGACTTTGAAAATAATTAATTTTTATTTTTAAATTATATAGAAATAATTAATTTATATTCCATGGTAATACAATGTTATACTAAAGCTGACCTATACTTTTATAAATTAAATGTGCACATATAACACATGTATGACACCAAATACGTGTATTAACGTTATATAATGAATTTGGATGAACTTTAAAATGATACGTTTGATTCAAATTTTAATGTGTAAATACCAGAAATGTGCTATATATTCATTTTGTTCGACTATAAGCAATTTTAAAATTAGTTAACGACGTTAATAGGCAGACCAATTCTTTTAAAAATATATCTATATTTCAATATTTTCATTCGTAGTGATATAAGTTATGTTAAAATTTCATTAATAATAATTCAAAAATTCCTATTTTAAAATCATTAATACATCATTGCATGTTAGTAATTCTTAATAATTATATATTTCATGAAAAAATGTCAATCGAAAAGTTTCAAAATCGTTTGTTTTGCTATTAGTTGTGGATGCTAATTAATGTAATTAAAATAACAATACGTGTTTCCTTTGTCACAATATAAATGAAAGTTATACAATATTTTAATATTATACAATCTTTATAGACTTGGACGTGTCGGCTTTTTTCACCCCAATGAATATATAACTTAGACGATATTAAATTAACTTAATTGATTTTATAGAAAATGTTATAAAGTTTCGCTAAATTTTGTTTGTGTTATTATTAAATGCATGCAATAGGCTTATATTATAGGTGAACAGGTAAGAATGAACTATGTACGAATTCCTCTTCACTTATAAGAGTTCTCCCATACACAGGCTGTACAAAAGGAGGTTATCGTTCTTGATAAGATTACTGTTCTGCAACATCCCACGTGCCTAATTGTCACGGAAGGCAAGACTTAATTATTTGATTTATTAAATGCTATATAACATTTTAAGTGACATACTAATTATATTTAGGAAAGGACAACACACCGTTAATGCTTGTTGGCAGTAACATTATGAACGTGAATTATATCAATAAGTTATTTTTTTGCAAAATTGGCATTCAATTTAAACGGTCACTTAAGTTGATACACCCATACTAGATGTTGAAATTATGGCATGGGTAGTGTATAATAACATCGCAAAACGATGTATTCTTTCAATATTTATTTTTTATATAAAAGTATTATTTTGAAAATAATATTACTAATATATAATAAATTAAAATTATTATGCTTAAAAGCAAACATGTTAAGAAACGCAAATTAATAAAAATTATTAAAAATTTTAGTATTAGAATACAACATAGTGTATATATAGTATAAGTTATTAAATGCAACATGCATCTGAACAACTGAAACAATATATTTTTATAATCATAATGAAAGAGATAATAAAACATAGTCAATTAATTACGGGGACCCCAGTTTAATTAGGCAACCCAATAGAAGAGTGAGAAAAAAGTTTATCACCTATTACTGTCAGTTGACCAATTGCAATTAAACCTATTGATTATGCGCATTCATAATTCATAAAATCGATTACTGCATAAGTTTGCTGTAAATTGCAGAAAACAATTCCATATTGTGAAACTATAATGTAACAAAGGCAAAAAAATGGTCCGTTTTTTTAAAAGCAACCAATCTTCGTATATTGTATATAAAGAGTCCGCTCGGTAATATAAATTAACCAAAGCATCGCGGGTACCTTATCAATATATATATATATATTTCATAGAAACTTTACAGTCTGTAGCATTCTACTTACTTTTGTACCAAGTTAATTCTGGGAGCGGATTTCCACCGTGAGATACACAGGTCAGTTCGAGGAGATGACCAGCCTTGACGGGACTATCGGTCTGGTATCCAGTTATAACCGGTTTGTCGGGTGGATCTGAAGGGAACAATTATTCATTGAACAAGCAAATTTCATAATTTATAATTTAAAATATTTGCACTATTTAGTCAATAAATCATGACTGACATACTTTTTTCCTGACGTGTAAAAGCCATTATTGTTTTTGCAAGTTATCACATTGATTTTATTAATATATAACTCTTCAAATATTATAGCATTCGAAGATTTTGGAACAGTTTAAATTACAACAGTCGACTTTATGTTAAGGAATATGTGTTTAACTAAACTTTAGAAGTATTTAACATTGATATCGGTTGAACAATCCGTTTTCAGTAGGTATAATTTCTAATTCAGACAAAGACACTCATATGTAAAAATTTAAACATGCATATATTGTTGACAACATTAATTATGCATAGGTTAATATATTTCAATACATGTAAGGCATTCACTCAGTTAAAATATCGCGTTGAAGCCTATTGCTAATTAATTGCCAATTAAGTATTCTATGTGTAGGAATGTTGAATCTCTGTTCTAACCCCGATTGGAATATAAACGAAAACGTACTATTTCACCTGAAACAGAATTTTAAAATTAAGTACTAAAATTATTCTAAAGTCTGAATTATGACAAAGGAACACATTAAACTTTATCATTAAAAATGATTTAAATTTCTAGTACTTTTAAAAATTTATCAATGCAAAAAATCTAGATCATGGTTTGATTTACATCTGAAATCATTTTCTGCATCCATTGTCTACACACTATACTATAAAGATAATACCGTGATCGATCTATATAGCTAACTTTGTTGGAAGAGGTGCAAATTCTTGAAGTTGACAGACACTACGCTAAGGTCGTCTCCTATATCTGTCTTTAGAACCAGTTTAATTGATTATAATTCAGATTTAAGCTCTTGCCATCCAGTCAGTAAAGTTTTTTTTTTGAAGACTGCGAACATCCTTCGCCAGACCAATTCTCGTTAACATACCAAACTCACTACTGCATGGCTGACAGTTCGTCCGCTCGCTCCCTTCTTTTTTGTTATTTACTCTTCTCTTTTTGAAACAAAAAAGCGAAAACAAAACCCCCCAAAGCACAATAATACCTTGCCCCCTGCGCATGGAATCGATAAAAAAATTATATACTCCTGGTGACTGAGGGTAGTGGAACAAAAATTGCTAGAGGTAGAATAATATGGCAAAACGGGGAGTTAGCAATGTGATAATAGAAATAACAATATCTACGGCGAGAGAGAGAGAGAGAGAGATCCGAGGATGGGGTAGACATTCGCAGGTCTTTATGAGCTGTTAAACAAAAACACCGCTGCGTGCCTTTTGTAAATAGAAGGGATTGTTCGCGGAGAAACAGGAGGAAAACTATTATAGTATGCCGATTAACATTTATACGATTAATTAATCTCACTAGCTTTTAGTGTTTTGGGCTCCTTTATGAAAACGGAATAAAGTTGATGTTTTTATACATTTCTTTAATCGCGATAATAAGGTTAATAAGGTTAGGGGCGTCCCTGTTATTAAAAGTCATTGTTGAATATATTAATCATTGTTAATTGCCATTTTTATCCACATTTTTTTCTTGAGTTTAAAAAAGCAAAAAATTGAACACAATTTAAATACTATCATTTAAATTGCACTAAAGTATAAAAATATAAGTATATAATATTAAGTTTAAGTTTATAAAGTCATTGAAATTGAATACCAATTTTCCATGTCAAAACAGACATACCACATATTGTATATAATTAGTAAATATGTTAAAATGTTATATATAGCTTTGAATGGTTTATATTAATACTAATAATATACTAAATTAAAATAAGATATACTTCTAAATTGCTTTTTTTTCAAATTACATCTCCATTTTATTTATATTCTACCAAAAATATAAAGATCATATTTGGTATTATATTATTTTATTTTAATTTGTTAAATTATAAAGAATACCCACAAATTTAGAAGAAACATTTCTTATAATAAGCGATGCCAATGCAGATATTTTTATTTAAACAAATAAATTAGTGTACAAGGTGAATAGTTAACATAATAAATTTCATGATTATTTTAAATTGGGCAGTCCAAACTAAAGATCAACGAAAAGCAGAGATATATTTAAACTTCCTGTAAGTTATAGTACAGGAATGCTTTGGACTGAAGTCTGTATTAATAATAATAAAATAAAATCTATTTTATAGAAAACTCAAAGGATACGAGCTGGGAGGGAGATACAAAGACACGGAATTTCTTTTTAGTATAATTCAATATTAAGATCACATTCTTTGGAAAACATAATCAGCATATTAGATAAATAATATATAATATTAAATAAAAATATAAATGTTGACTAGATACTTAAAAGTAGAGTTGACATAATTTAATTTATAACAATTAAAATAAATCTGAAAATAGAATCGCTGACTTGCAATGAACTTGAAGGAAATAATGCAAATCTTAAAATAAAATGTTCAATATGATTGTTTTAAAAATAAGTCATTTTTATATACACGATTACGCTAAAATGGCAAAAAAATTCAGGTTATATTAAAAAATGGACATCTTGAACACTGAACTTTTAATTTTATATGATCAATGATTAAAAATGAGAAATTTCAAATCTCATTCAGATTTGGCAACAAAATTATATGATTAAAAAAATTAAAAACGCTTAATTTAAAAATTTAGGATCATTGATCGACTAAAGATTTTTTTAGTCATAAATCGTCAAAAAATGATATTTGTATCCCATACCCGGTTTTTAGAGGGTTCAAATATTGAAGCTCCTGACAAATGCACTAGATTTGGTTCTCCTTAAGTTCGAGAAATTAAGTCGATTCATTAATAACTTTACATTGATTACCTGCAACACATTTATATAATTTATTAAAGATTTTGAGGTAATTTGAAACTTATAACATATTGTATATCACTCACGGAGGGTCATACTGTCATGTAGGTTAATTATGTACAATAGTTTATTTTTATTTGTACTGTAACATTATGTAATTGTACCGTTAATTTCAGTTATGGATAATTAATTAATTAGTAGGCTAGTGGTTTGTGGATGTGCATTATATTATGTTAAATTATTAAAACACATTGCGTTGATTAATATATATGTGAAATATGCGGATACTTGTTACATGTTTAATAAATGTAAAAAAATATAGCCTCTATTACAACCCAATAAAGAAAGGCGGGCTTAATTCATTTATGATATATCGAGTAGAAAGATGCGCATACCATTTTCATAAAAAGTATACCGAATATTGTGTGATTCTTAACATATATACCAGACATTTATTTATATCACGAGCAAATGATCTTCATTTTATATGTATGGAATATCTTTAACATAAATAGAATAATAAATTTGGCATGTGATAATGATAGGATTATTTTTTTTGTCAATACATTTACACATTCATAATTACAACTAAGGAGCGGATCAGTAATCTATACTATTTTCAATTAAATATTTCATCAAGAACATTTCTTCTTTTAACGCAAAACTTTTTTTTGTTATACGTTATTTTTTTAATTAAATAAATTTTTAATTATTGCAAAACAATTGAAGACTATTGATATATTAAATAGATATTTAAATATCTGAAAGTTAATTGTAGAATGTTTAAGCTTTAAAATATACTCTAACAATTTTGAGTAATTATTACGTAATGTTTTACTATATTAGATTTTCTTTTTGTTATCATATAATAAATACAACATATGATCACCACATCTAGAAATTAAACAATGTTGACAATGCTCAGACAATTCTATATATATATATTAATTATCACAGATTTAAAAAAAATCTTTAAATTTAATAATAAACTTTTAAACATGCAGTTATCTTATTTTTGTGGTGTCAATTGTTTAGAATAATGCAGAATATTTGATTAAATATGTATTTGTATAATTTGTAGAAAACATAAAAAAACAAATATGCGAAACCTTCTGGAAAGTCATGAGTTGTTACATGAAACAACACAAAATATCGCATGAATAACAAAATTAAATCAAAACTGATAATGTTGAAGTTAATTTCTATTGATTTTCAATTGACAAACATATTTACAATTCAAACATTGTATTGATTACCAAATATGATTTTGTTGCAATGTTTCAATAATTGTTTTTAAAAACAACAGCATTTTATTTTTAAATTTAGCCAGATTTTAAAACAAGATTTTAAAAATAAGAACACTTGGCAATCAAAGGCGAACTATTCGACAAATAAAATGCAATCTGAAACTAGAAATATTACTTGTCTGCTTTAAAGGCCATCGCCTTGCAACAAGAACAATTGAAATGAAATTAAAGACGCCCAGTTTTTAAAAATGGAGTCTGCTTTTTAATCAAAGAGAATGAACCACTTTATCGTCCACTACATACGAGCACTTGTTTGATGTGAGAGCAACCTCTGCCTCTGCAACCATTAGGGTAACCTCTGCCTCTGCAACCATTAGGGTAACTTTCAACATGGATTAAAGGAAACGATCGATTTAAAGCACATTACTGGATTTTCTAGTTTTCTTCGCATATATAGGAGACTTTTCTATGGGGTGTATGGGTAGGTCCGGTAGGTCGTCTATAGGGTTAATTACAAAGGAAAAGGAGGGAGCAATTGAGAAATTCTTTTTGAGGCATACGTTAGTTGGCGAGTGGTTTAGGCTATACGCTGGGGCATATTTTTACGAAATATTTATTTTTCTGATCAAGTAGTTTTCAAAAATTCTCTCTTTCAATAAATATTTCGAAGTTGAGTTATATACTTTAAGCAAATTTATTTTGAAGACCATTTTTGAAGGATTAATCTTGTAAGTCGCTTTTTTATGTTGAATGAATTATTTCTGAAGAAATATAATTTTATTAACAATTTTAAATCTTATTTATAAGAGTGTTCGCAATGACTCATTTTCTCTAGGGGATTTGTTCGAATCAGTAAGTCAAAATAGTAATCTATACAATGCTCTACGAAAATAAAAATGAAACATTCGACCTAAAATTAGGTGTAAAAATATAGGATTCTGCTGCTAGTCACTGATATTGAACTCATAGTCAAATTGGGTTAACCATAAGGTTACATCAAGTATAGCTGAATTTTAAGTTAATACAAAAAGTAAGGAAATTCATTCTAACAGTTGTGAGCGTAAATACGTTGTAAGGACCGACAATGCAACGTAAATATAGTTGCAAGATAGCAATAAAACTACAACAACAAAAAAATGTAAAATTTAATTTTTTTTCACGGTTTGGCTATGTTATGTATACATATACGATCTTCAAATAAGAAATATAATTTCGTTATTAAACAAACCAAAATATTTTAAATGAACATTAATTGATGTCAAATATTAGTATAGCTATAACAACAATAGAATAATAATCAATTTATTAATATAACATCATTTTAAAAATAAAGATCTTTAATAAAATATTACTAATTAGAAATAAAAAATAAATTAATAATAATTATATATGGAATACACCAATTCAGTTTATTTTAAAATATTTATTAAATTAATCATGGATAATATTATGTTAAGTATATTTTAAATGATAACGTAATACGACCGTTATGTGCGTTGTTTATAATATACAGACACATCATAGTCACATCTTGCTATATTTTGATACAAACTGAATGACTTGATTATTTACATTTTGATTTAGTATGCTAAAATGTTATAGATACACTCATAATAATCATATACAAATTTTTATTATATAATAAAATATTATTTTCATATAAATGAGCTTATAAATGTCTGGGAAGTAATGTGCTTTAATGCATAATATTGATAATTTTCTAGTATTTATTCGGGCGTATTTTTGATAGACAAAAGCAAACAGACTTCTAAACTAAACAACGTAAGGCATAAATCAGAATTAAAGGGTTGTCGAAAAAATTTGACTTCGTCGAGCCAACACAGATTGATACCCAAATTTGCAACAACTTCACTGGCCATTCAACTATAAAATTTCCCAAAAGTTTTACACTAAGAATATATAATTTAGAAACTCAAAAATAACTCAATTATAGGTTCCCTGTTATATATGTATATATGTATAAATACACTTCCAAAATTTGTCGACTACACTTTCAGCTACTATATACATATCATGTAATCTAATTTTTATTATGCAAACAATTGAGAACTCGACGTTGATGACAGTAAACGAATATTGGTCTCACGTGTTAAGTTGATATGGGGCCAATTTTATCAAACTGTTTTGCAAGAAAAGAGAAACTTCCCGCAGAAGTACTTGTATTTTTTTCCAATTGAGGGTTACAATAATTTGTAAATGAATTCAAACTTAATAAATAGAAAAAACAAAATCATTCAAATTTCGTTTTAGTGTAAACTACTTAAAATTGTAATTTATTAACATTATACTAAATATGCGCATTTAGGTCAAATAATAAGCTAATGTTTACGTATTCGATATTCCGATTCTAATAAAAATAGTGGCAATAATTGTCGAAATATGTGTATACAACTTTGATTATGTTGTCGAAAGAGTATTAGAACATTTTTAATTAAGCAATATTATAAAAGATCTGAAATAGGTAAAAAGTAGTGCAGCGGTGTTGATTAGAAAACTAAATTCACCCAACTTTCATAATATTCCTGCGAAAATTATATTATATGTATATGCGTCATATAATCGACATATAATTAACGTACAGTTAGTCACATATGTGTACATATCCACATATTTAGACACATACATGTACGTATTGAAATATCTATATATGTACAATTTTAAACAGTTATATATGCATATATGTGTAATTATCGATATATATGTATACTATTATGAGTCATATATATGTTTAATAATTGACGTAGTTTTATACAATTATAAAAATAAATTTTGAATAAGTCAATTAACGACATATATTGTATATCTTATAATCTACAATATGTCAAGTGTTGATACATAAGTGCTGAAACAAAATAATTTAACATAATATATAGTTATTCTCGTTAAGAGCTCATCCGACTACCAACAAATGTACTCATAAAACACAGAATATATTATTCTTCATTAAAAAATATTAATATATCGTTTAAAAATTCAAACATAATACTACATATTAAAGTTGGAAATTTAAAAGACTGAACATTATATGTAATGGACCCAATTGCGAAAAATAATAAATTTATAATTAACGCAACTCTTTGGTATATATTAAAGAAGATAGTAAAAAAGCGAACGTTTATATTTTAAATAATTAATTCAATATACTTATCTATATATAAAACATCTTAAATTAAATTTATTTTTGTTTAGTCTCATAAATATTTTCATATGTGAATGTTAATAAAATTAGAGTATAATGGTGTAAAAATTGAGATTTATTAAAAAATATATAATATCAATTTACGCCGTATACCTATATGTATTTGTCAGAGCTCTGGATAACATTATGTTTGCGGTCGGAATTTGAGAAACATATTATTTGCATAATCAATCAAAGAAAAAAGTTATCTGCACTCTTTCTTATCCTCAGAATTTGAGTTTAAATATTTATGTTGACTTATGTATACGTAAACTTACTTGTATTTTTAACATTTATCATAGATTAGATAATTCGTTGTAATATTTAGAATATTAATAGCATAGATAGATGTTATAATAGTGCAAAAATCTTTTCTTTATTTAAATAATATTTTTAACCACAATAAATTCATCTTTCAAATAATTCTAGATTTCTGAATTGTTACATTGTAAACATATATTTAATATAATTTAATAATTAATTAAATGGGCTGCTGCATATACTGCGCTTGTGAAAAGATACCAACATAACTACAATTTTTTAAAATCTTTAGTATATGACTATATTAAACTTGTTTTATAATACACAGTGTGAATTCACAAGACAGCCATTAATTATCATTTTATTGAAATGGTCAAATCATAAAAATTTTGTAAACCATAACTAAGAAAAATAATATATTGGGAAATATAAGCTTTTCACTTTTTTAATATATATGTATTTTTATTTCAACTATAGTACCATTTCTAGTTTTAGATTATAAATTAAAAATATAAATAAATATATATGCATGGTTAAAATTATTAATATTTTTCACCTTCATATTCATACTCAAATATGATTTGCATTAATATTAATTTTAAAATGTTGTAGATATTTTATTTGAAAATGTTTTATATTATTTAAAAATATTAACCATATTAGACATATTTTCAGATTAAAAATCTCAGCAGCAACAACACCCCCAGCTTCACTCGATCGAAACATCTAAAAATATAGACACAGGCTCAAACTCCACCAGTTTATGGTTTGTGAATTCTAACATCACCATGAAACCGGGATGATCGGAACTGAATCGGTTGGCGCGAGCGCGCGTGAAAGTGTCAAGTAGTTCAGTTAAGAGGTGTACTTGCTATTACTGCGCGCACAGCATATATTGAGGGAACAAATCCCCCCTGTGCCAAAGTGACCCCTTGAAGAGGGACTGTAGTACCTCTTCGCTCTTCCCTTTCCCGTCTGCTCCTTCATTCTATTCTCACATCCTCTCTATCCACCTCTCTCACTTCAAGAGCGAGCGCGAATAGCTCGAACAAGTTGTGTACACCAACCGTACAGAGTTTTCTTCAGCAGGAATATTTTTTAAATGAATCAAATTGAGGCAATACTGTCTCTTCGTTAAGTAATAGCTGCCAGGTGAAATACGGAGGTAATTTATTAATGTAATTATTATTTAGTTTTTTGAAATTTATTACATTTATAAATTTAACTGATTGCCATACTATATTAAGACATAATTAATAGCAAACTATAAACGTAAATGTTTTTATTAAAATATATTATGGATACACGTAAATCAATATATAAATGAAATTTGAAACAACAAAGTAAAATATTATATAATTGTTCAGTCAAAAATATGGAAACAATTAAAGTCCCACAATAAAGTTATATATATATATATATATATATATATGGAAATCAGAGTCATTTAAAAAAAGAATTATTGTTTTGTCAAATTGATTGTAAATGAATATTAAAAAAAATAAAAATTAATAAAGTTTTCAGAAAAAGGTACGTTTGATAGCGCCAAAATTGTTATACATTTATTGCACTATTTTTTAATTGCGTTATTCTAGTAACATAGAATATTATACATTCTATTCCTATAGTTTATATAACTGTTAGCTTCAAAATATACCAAAGAAGATATTTCATTTGGTTTTATATGACAACGTTTTCACCAGAATTTCTTATGTGAAACCACAAATATCAGAAGAACGTGTACCGTAAAAGGTAGTCGTCACCTTTAAAAGCGATATTATTCAATAAAAGAGACTTCATAGGCCAAAATAACACTAGATAAATTATAATATACTTTTCTTCTACAAGATGTGCAAAATATGTAGTTGGAGAAATTAATCAGAAACGCATTCAATAAAATGTCGACATTTTTAACGATATACGGGAGATCGGCATGATTAAATAGATGCCACGTGAGAATAAAGAGCCAAATGGGATGTATAGTCGATAGGGATCCCATAAAAAATTTAGCGACTGATGTCTATAAAGAAGCGCCATGAATGGTAGAGTTCACTGGCTCACCTACCTGTTTACGCAAATCTTGCCTTCTTGAAACAATGATGAACTTGAGCCAATTATGAAGGTATGAGAGGGTGGATTAAAGCAATATCGTGTACATACTAATGTTGGTATAGTAATCCCAATTGATGTATTTTTTTGTTGAAACGTTGAGGCTGAAATGTTTGTAAATCCAGGTGAAGCAAACGATTCTTTTCATGAGTAATTGTTTCATAAGACGTTTAAAGCGTCAAAAACAGAACACATAGAATAAATATTTAACAGTATATGTTACTTTATTTTTGACATGCATTTTCTAAAATTTAATTGAAGTTAAACACATATGATATATTATTTTATAAACAATTATTCGTAAGCCCTTCACAGTCCTTGTGGTGGGAAGGGGGTCTACGCCCCACTCCAACCACATATCATCAAACTTTTGAAAAATGAGACAGTTGAACGCTCCAAAATTTAGAGTCGTTGTAAAATATTTCCTTGCGGTAATTTTAGCATTGTATAATTATTTTTCGGAACCTCTTATAGGTCACGTTAAAATATATGGCCCTTAATTGTTATTTTTAAAGAATTAAGTATTTTTTGTTTTGTTTTTATATAAATATACATAAATTATATTCTAAGTTTGCTTTGGGAAAATAAATATATATAATTCAATTTTGGGCTTGGACTGGTTTGAGAATTGAAATTCGACGATAACAAAATTACCGATAGAATGAAATGTTATTTAGGAAAATATATACTGATATGTGTGTACTTGACACACATAGATTGAAACACTGACAAAATTCAGAAGACAAAAAAACATCTTATGTTGTTTTGAACCAGCAGCAACCGAGTATGTCACACATATGAAATTGTTACCCTAAGATTTTAGAGTATCAGATTAATGTGAAATGTTGTTCGTTATCATTAACTATTGTAATATATATTATCTAGTTTGGCAAGTTTCAGAGTGATTGATTTATCAGAAACACATTATCTCAAGTATCAATGTTATTACCTGTTCAGTACCAGACTAGATCATGTGACACATTGAAAAATAAGTTATTAGTGCTGAATCACCTTGAAACATACATAGAATTGAACCTATGCCATGTTGGATCAATTAGTTATTTATTTTTTGTGTTGTTTGAATCTTTGCACTTGATAGAATGGGAATTGTACAAAAAAATAATTGTGTGTCTCCTAATATTAATGCCAAAGACATTACATGATAGAAAGTAACTTATGCACGCACAAATATGAAAACAAAAGGTGCATACATATTAAAAAGATTTGTAAGTTTGTAAGTAACTCTAAAATAATATATAAAATAATTCTGTTAGGTTTCAGCAAGTTCGATTCATCAGAGATACGATGTCTATTTTTATACGTGGTCTCGACAGGTGCCGATGGGCTAATGATCTGGCCGGATCATATGGTCCACTAAAATAGAATTTTCTGGTACTCAAATCATTCCAAAACTTACATCTGTTTAAAAATGTCATTTGGTGCCAAAATTATTTTTCTTATGATTTTATCAAAAGACCTAAAACTATAATGATCAAAAACATAAAAATATTTTTTTTGAATTTTGTTGGCTGTTGACGTTATAAGTAACATTTTCTGAAAATTTAAGGCTCAAGAATTTATTTTAAAATTGTTTTCAAAATTAAACTTTTATGACCTCGTCATCTAATAATTAATACTGAAATAAAGTATATCAAATTTCATCTAAATCTGTTAAAGGAAATGATGATTTCTATGTTATAGAGGGGTGTACACCCCCATAGACTACCACGTAAATAACAAACTATTATCCGCCACTTACAGACGATATCCAGGCGCACCCGTGTGTTCACTTTGGTGTCCGCTTCACCCCAGGCCTCACACTCTAGCCAGCGACCACTGTCTTCCCTCTGGATCACAACTGAGATGACGCTCTCCTGATGGAAGCTTTGTCGGTCGCCTGTGCGCATCCGACGGTTGCGGCTCTGTATCTCTCGTCGTTCGCCGCCGCCGCCGCTAATGGAGACCCACTTAACAACGGCTCGGTCGAAATAGGGTGCGGTCAGGCAGACGAGACGCCGGGTTTCCCCTGCTCTACCGTAGACTACGAGTTCACGCTTCCCGCCCCCGCTGCTGCTCTTCAACCA